>VVHJ01029189.1:1583-12670 GCA_015107715.1 Tylochromis polylepis
ATTCCCCCCCCCCCCCCTCCTTATCTCCCTCTTTCTGCCCTCTTCACCTCCCCATTACCTCTCCACCGCTCTTATCTCTGCCTCTGTGACATTATCATGTCCGGCGGCCAAACGCTAACTGACAGATGGGCTGACTGATACGGGGCACAGGTATACAGGCTCAGGGGTGAACAGCAAGCCCTGCAGGCTGGTTGGCAGGCAGACTCGTAGTCATAAAACGTCCAAAAAGAGAGAGAGAGAGACATGGAGTCAGACAGACACATGGACAGACGGCTAGAAGACAGACGTGAAAGAAAGAAGAGCAGAGAAATCTGAGCCATCCAGCTGAGACGCTAACCCGGAGCGACGTACGGTGAAGAAGACAGGTGACAGAGAGTCTTGACGGGTGATTTGACAGAGAAGCAGAAACACAGCGTGTGTGTGTGCGTGTGTGTGTGTGCGTGTGCGTGTGTGTGTGTGTGTGTGTGCCGAAACACACATAAACATGCTAACCGTGGAGTCAGGAGGGGCAGAAGAAGACATCCCAAACATGAAGGGCATGCAGTTAGTTAGACGCTTCCCACTGCTGACCTCCCAACCTGACACACACACACACACACACACACGCATCAACATGGAGACCACCAGCACTGTACAAGCGTTTATGTACATTACACAAAGGTCAGCAGGTGAATTATTTGATTGGTCAGAGGCTCCGGAGTCCATCTCGCTCAGTTAGATATATATTTATATGACATACATAAATGCAGCTTGGATATACTTGCAGTAGATGGAGAGATGCTTGCAGACAAATGAAAGAGACAGAAAGACGGAGAGAGAAAATCTAATACCTCGTAATGTTCGCTATGTGGACAACACATGTTTGTGTACTCGCTTTCCACCGGGCACAGGACATCGATATCTATTAACGGGACGCGACTGGATTACCACAGCTGTGCGTGTGTCTTCGCTTGCGTTAACTGAGCCCTAGCCTACTTAAAACTGTCACATGTCACTTATATTCTGTTGCTATGTGATCTTTGGCCGGGATGAGCCGCGAACTGAGCGCGCGCTTCGCCCTCTCTCTTGCGCTCTTCACTGTCATCCACAACAAACTGCTTTCAGCAGGTTTTCATGGATATTTCAGATTCAGTTAGGTAGCTGTTGGTAGGCTCCTTGCTAAGGTACATGAAGAGAGGACCACTCGACGCAAACAGCAAACTCTGACGCCGTTGCGTCGGTGCCAGCGGTTGGTTGATTATTCCTTTCGTTGTGAACATGCTGGGGAGGTTAAAGCTGCGTCTGTGCTCGGGTCTCACGCAGGCCGATCGTGTTTATTCCCCTGATTGCCTTTCATAACACTGTCTGTTTTGTTTGTTCGTGTATTTATGTTGTTTTCATCCTCCGGGTTGATTTTATGTGAAAACAGCAACAAATGATCACGGCTCTTCTTCTGCCACAGCCGTTGGAGTCACACAGCAGTGAACTTTGAGCGAACTCCTGCTCCTCCTCTGATTGGCCGGGTTTGGTTCACTGAGTGACTTCTCAGCGGTAGGAAAAAAGGACGTTTTGTACTGTAAACAAACACTCGGGGAACTGATTTCAAAGTTCAGCCGTGGAGTTTTTCCCAGAACGAGTTTTTCAACCATCCAGCCACTGGCTGCGTCTACCTTATGATTGACTGGTTAAGGAAGCAACGTTACCAATGGCAACATCTGGCGGTTTCTTTACTTCAGTTTGAGAGACTCTGGTCTCACATTTCTTTCTCTTAAATGCATAAAATTCTCTTTTCCAGACGAGGTCCGTTAGATCCAGCTGACTACCCGATGCAGCCGTGGTCAGGTCCTTACCCCGGGCCTCCACACGCCCAGCAGGGATACCCCCAGGCCCCATCCTACCCCACCTCCCAGTCTGCCCCGTCTTACTCCAACTACCCACCTGGTCAGCCATACCCACGGCAAGGAGACCCTCGAGGCATTGACCCTGGCTACTACCCCCACCCTAGGTAATTAAATGCAAGAAAGTACCCTCATACCAAGGTCATATACTGTATGTGTACTGTACTGTATGATCCAGATTATGAGCTGATTACCTGCTGAGCTAAAACTAGAGCTCAGACTTCTCAGGCTGGCTGTTAGTCCAGGTAGCGACACAGCAAGCCAAATTATTTGACGGATAACTACATTAAAGACACCAACAGCCTCCAGCAGACGGCCGCCAGCTACAGCTGCCTCCGTCATCACCCGCCTGTCACTCAAAGCAGCCATGCCTTTAAATTTACGCCTTTATACATTTAAACAGGTGGGCTCCAAAACATCACACTGCACAGGTGTCAGGGAAATTAGCCAGAGAGGCCCAAACCTTTATTAGTCTGACTGACGTCCATGCACAGCCTCAAGTGGCCATTCGCAGGAACTGCAGTTTTGGGGTTCAGCGCTGATCATATTGCAGATTTGATCATGCTTCGTTTTACTGCCACTCATCTTCGTCTGTCTTTATGAGTATGCCTTCCACGATGTCTGACTCTTCCTTCTTTTTCATCTCTGAGTATTTTGCTATTGTTTGATCAAAGGTTGTTCTCTAGCTCTCAGCAGAGAGGGCCCTTGCGGCAGGACGTGCCCCCATCTCCCACCCCTCCTCTTCGGGGACTGCGGTACGACACAATGACACGTGGAACTGGGGGTGGGGGTTACAGGTAGGGCCGATTTGTGGATGAAGACCGTTCCAGGTAAATGCTGAGCTCTAAAATCCTTCGCCACTGTGTGCCAGTCATGTACTAATATTACAAAAGTTTCAGTAGGAACCTGCCTAAATAATGAATAATAAAATTCTGCCGTTGTACTCGAGTAATCCGGCACAGCCCTCTGTAACTTTAAGAATATGTTTGATTGGATACAGGCACCAGTGGGAGTTTGGTACAGACCAGCGTGGCTATACTCGGGAGGGAGGAGGACAGCAACAGCAAACAAACCCAAAGCAGAAGACCGCCGTGACTGCAGCTGTGCAGACACATCGAGTCCGGACATGAAAATAAGCACAAAGTCGACGTCTCCGTATTCTGAGCTTTTCTGCGTTCGGCTCTCCGCCGAAGCAGAGTTAAAACCTCATAATGCGATGATCCGAATCCCCGTCATTATCAAACAGTGTGTGTGCTGGTAGAAGTGTACGGTAAGGTAAAGAAGGTTAATTATAGAGCGGAGGATACGTAATGTCTTGTTGTTTGAAGTCATTTAAATTGCTTTGAATCTCCGGAGAGTTTAAAATTAGCAGGGTTTTTTACTTTTCACTGTACTCTGATTAAGTTGTCTCTTGTAAGAATCTGTCAGGGCTGCAGAGGTAATTGGATCCATTTAAATGAAGCTCATGTTCACTACCGCTGCTCCAGCAAGATAAAGAAAAACATCCACAAATGCAACCTAAAGTAACGCGCTAACACTGACTGTAGATGGAGGCTCACGCAGATGAATAACACCTCTCGGCTTTATTGCGTTTGTGTAATGAAAGCGCATTAATTCTCGAGATCTGACCATTTATGTGGGCAAAGATGGGAGCTTTTCCCAAACCCTGTGGATAGCAGCAAAGAGATCCTTCTTTCCTCTCTTAGTAATGGCTACTGAAACACAAAGTCATTACAGCGCTCCAGTCAGCACTCTGAAACAGTTCACTCCTCCGTGCTAAACAAAAAAAACTCGTTTAGAGGCCGGCCGATACTCAAAGGACGCCTAAAGTGACCAATCAGGGAGCACGCCACTATACCAGCACAGATTTCATCCTCATGAATAATCTGATCATGTCCTGTGTTGTCAAAACGAGTCGAGATGAGTTTCATTATTTTTTGGGTGCGGGACGAGGCCGAAACCGCATCTGCTTCGTGGTTTGCACCACGTTTGTTTGACCCTGTTGCAGCTTACAAAGTATCTCATTTGCTTATATTTGTACACATTAGCAGAACTGGAAATTATCTTTGGATGGTCGCATTATTTAAAAAGACCTCCACTTGAATGTATGCATTTTACAGACGCGTCCACCTGTGTGTAGCGATTTCATTTTTACCCGCTCTGAACTTTTCTGTCCGACCTTCAGTTCAGACGTTTTTTAAAGTTTCCGACATCATTGCTGACATCCTGCAAGAAGCTCCAGAAAAGGCAGGATCACAATAACACAGTCAGGCTAATCAAGGTAACCCAAGCAAGGTAACCCAAGTGTTACACAGGTGAAGCTGTTTTAATTCTGCCTTCTTTTTAAAGCCTCTCCAATGTGTTGGAGCTGTCGAGTAAAGCGGACAGAAAAGGATTTTCTTTTTCGGGCAGCTTTTTGCAGAGCAGTGATAGAGGTCGCTTTCACTCTGTGTTACTTTGCGCCGTGTGCTCCGCTTTGGATTTGAAGGACATTTCGGTGACCTGATGGTGTAGGCATCACTGCGCTAGCCCTGCTCGAACATGAAGTGAGCTTCAGAGTGCTGTCAGCGCCGCACCATAATGCAGATCCATTTTGCCACTTAGCAAAACCATCAGTTAAGTGTGACTAAGAGTTAAAGCCTTGCATAACATCTGTGTTTCACACCGCAAAGCTCAGCAGTATTACTTTCAATGGAGATTAAATGTTTAAAATGACATTTCAGGATCGGGTGGACTGCGGTTCTCTCAGCATGGCCGAGGCTGAAGTCCCGCTGACGTGAATGTCGAGCAAAAGAATGTAACGTGTAGATTTTATCTGAAAGTTTTTTGTGTGTTTGTGGACGAATCTGGATTTGATGGAGTGTCAAGGGTTGGATAAAGTAAGGAAAGGTAGGGAAAGATGTGAGGAACAGGTAGAAAACGAAAGAAAGAAAGAAAGAAACAGAAGGAAATACAGAGAGAAATTATAGGAATGTGTAATATTTCAGAATAATATGAAAAGAAAACGGCTGAAGAAATGGTGAGAAAGAGGTAAATGCAGTGCAATTTGTGCAGCATTAGTTCTGCTGTAGGAGGAGGGTTGCAGGAGTGAATGTAGTGACTTTGTGAAGTATTCATAATTGTTTCTCCTTTTGTGTTGTCACTTTTCACCAGTGTGAAAACCAGATTTCCAAATCAAGTAATGAAGCACATTTTCGGAGACTGATGAACAAATCAGCTGCCAAGTTTAGAGCAGAAACACTAAAACAACCCACGTGCCCTCAGATCATTTCCTCCGTCGCCGAAAGCGCCGACGTTGGGGCAGATTTTGGCCTAATGATGTCAAATATCACAGAAACCTAAACCCTGACCAGCTCGCTCTGGTCACAGTTTAGGTTAATGCTGGTTAGTGGTGGTTTTGTGCCACTGCAGTGAGAATTTGAACTTCAGAGTTCACGGTGTCACTGAGAAAATGATCCTTTTGAGAACACGTGAAGGATTTTCATACCAAGCACGTCGGCGATGGAAGTCTCCCCCGCTGTGTGCATCTGAATGCTGGGTCAGCGCCTGGAGAAGCTTTTTAACGTACAGTATTTGAAAAATGTGAGACGTTGCATGAGGGCGTATCTCCGTTACTCTTCTCATTACACGGTTTTCACGTATGTAACTCTTCACAAGCGTTTATTTTTACACGTTTGGTTTTTTTAATGCTAGTTGATGATGTTGAATCGGACCAGAGCCGCAGGATGTTTGGCTTTTGTTGCCACGCTACGGTAAAAACGAGGTGTGCCGCAGAGCTTTGACCACTGTTTTCCTCCTCGTGTCGTTTAAAGTCGTTACCTGCACGCGCAGTTTTAAACCGGTAACTCTGCCAAGCATGGCTAACACGTCAAGCATCCTGCAGGGCTCTTTGGTCTTTAGCAAGTTGCACACGTTGAAGGTACTCGCTAGAATCTTCTGTACGAAGGGTTTCTGCTACTCCTGGTTCTCCTTTTAAAGAGATCAGTGTATGAAGGAACCAACTAATAACCTCTGTTACCTAGAAGTATAACATGCTTTATCACAATGCTCGAATACATATATATATTAAAAAAAAAATCAAATCTCATTTATAATGTAACAATTCTATAATTGTTTTCCAACTTTTTTATATTTGTGTATATAACTTTTTTTTGCATTAAAATATTCATTTTTAAACACGTCTGGTCAAAGATGTCGTACTTTACTTCTCTTTAAGATACAGTGCATGCCGAGCACATCTGCTAAGGTTAATTAAATATGAGTCAGGAGAAATTATTTCCCTCGTGTCCCCCGTACCCTGCAAGGTGAATCATTAACATTGCCAACCCAATTTAGTCCATCATTTAAGCGGCTGATAAACTGTACTTTTGTGATAAGAGATAGATGGCCCCAAATTAATGTAAGACTAATTATCAATTAGAAAAAGAAGATAAGGAGCGCTGATTACTACACAAAGTTTTCGTAGTTTTTCTGGCGTGTTGCCATCGCGCTGCTAGGTCACTTCCCTCGGCTTAATAAGTATTTAGTCACCGTGTGTGCGTAAGGTGGTTTCTTATTTGTCAGACACTATAGGTGCTGGACTGTGGCTCAGAGAAGTTAGCAGTAATGAGACACAGAGGCCAAGGAAGTGTTTTATCAGGCAAGGCGTAATTAGAATATCCCAGACCTGTTGGCCAATGGGGAGAGCGAGAGGAAGTAATTAAATTCTCTTGAGTCACTGCCAAGGTTCAGTATGGATCTACAGAGTGTGTGTGTGCAGTAGCCAATATTCTGATTGCATTGTCTGTGCAGATGCTGGTGTTTTGTTTTAATGCATGTTAGATTAGTTTAAGAGATTAATTGCAGTGCACCTCTGGACTCTGCTCAGCGCCCGGATCAAACGTGTCACTGAAGTTAAGGATCGGTGAGCTGCTAAATTTGAACTGACTGAAAGAGAGCACAAAGTATTGTTATCCACAGTCGCTGCTGAAAGTCACGCTGGCGACGTCAGAGGTGCTAACGGTGCAGGCACACAGTCAACGTTACACCGCGGTGACGGTCTTTTCCGTGCGATCGCTCCCTCCATTTGGACTCATGTCAGTCTGACATTTGGAGACGCGCCATGACGTGAAATAAAAAGTCACAAGCCTGCTCTGAGAGCGTGAGGAGTGCAAAGTTCGGATATGTGTGTAAAGCTGGTAAAAAACTGTCAGAAAGATTAATACCTGGAAATTCTGCTCAAGAACAGTAATTTGCTCTTTGTTGTTTCCCAACATCACCCGGTGACGATGATCCGGCTGAACAGGTCATTTGAAAGAAGCTGAGCGCCTGGAAATTAGTACAAGACCAAAGTTTGAGTTTTCTCACAGAATCGATCGTCTGATTCAGCTTAGATATGTTAAATACAGGAGGAGCTGGCGTACTCGGTATATCAGAAGTTTATGATGTATGGGTGAAAGCAGAGTCCAGTCTGACTCAGCAGTGCTTCCTAATCCAGCGCCGCTCCAAACAAACACTCACCTGTTAACCAGAGGCAGAAAGTATCGAACCTTTCAGGTTTGTGTGCTTCACCTCATTTATTTTTCTGAAAGTTTTTTTTTTACTTTTACTCTCATTTCAACAGACATCTGTATTTTGTTGCTCCTTTCGTTTCCTTGTATTTAAGGAAAATCCCACCTGTGTCTCCATTTTTCTTCATTCTGTTTCTCCCTTCAGGGCACGGGGTGTCAAACATAAGGTCCGGGGGCCACAATCGCCCCGTCAAAGACTCCAACCTGGCCTACTGGACTGGTTTGGAGAAGATGAATGTTGGAAATTTAACTGTATTTTCATAAATGTCGCAGCTTTTGATGTTAAAGACTTCCACCGTGACGTTTCGTACTACACCAAAGTTATTAAGCGATAGTTAAATAAATAAATGACAGAAAAGTCTTCTAACTGTCCAGCAGAGAAATTTCTGTTTTCTCTTAAGAGTTTAAAAAACAAAATAAAGTTTTCTGTGAATTGACAAAAACTTTGTGTTATACCTCCATGACAGTCTGGGCAATGACACGCCAGAGCTTTTTCTGTATTCTTACACGTTTATTTCTTACTGTTTAAGCCCAAAGAGTCGTGCTGACACGTCTGGGAAAACTGAGACGTACTGCTGAAAAGGCACTGCTTTTTTCTTACATTAAAAATAAATGTGTAGTTAAAAAGAGTGAGCTTCGTCGATCCTGCCCACTAAAGATCAAAGCGGGCTAAAGCGGGCTGAGTCCGGCACACCTGGAGCTGGTTAACTGGACTGATGTGAAAGATATGAGTCGGTTAGCTTTGCACAAAAATAGATGTTAGAAATGCCCAAAGAGCTACTTTTTACCTTTATACCTCAAGTACATTTCACAGCGTGTACTTATACACCTTTACTTGAGTAAAGAAGTTGAAGGAGTACTTCAGCTTTTACCAGATGGATGAGTACAACAGCTGAGTATGTCAGCAGAAGTATCAGTACTCCTGCTTCAGTGAAGAATGGCTGTACGTTTGCCGGCGCTGCTAAAACTGGTGCTCATGATGATGTTTTCTATTGTTTCAGCTGGAAAAACTGGACATGAATGAAACGATTCTCATCACCAACATTTAGGAAAGTGCAGCATTGAATCCACAAACAGGACCGACAGACTGGCTGCAGCGACCTGGTCTGCAGTGAGCAGCGATGGGTGTGAGGCTTTACAAAGCAGTGTGTTAGAGTACTCGGATTACTTTTTCGTCGTGATAAATTTGTTTTACAATCCAAGTAATCGGTTATTAATTTTTCTAATAAGCGTTCTGTTACTGTGAGATATGTTTCCCGCTCCTTTCCTTCAAACAGAGGGATGAAAGGGAAGTCCCTAATGCACTTACAGCGTTCCTGCCCACGCAGATGCATGCTCCAAAGTGGAATGTGGCTAATCCTGCAGCTGCGTGGTGAGTGGACGGCCTTCGCGGTGACATATTTACGTAGAGCTTCTCTTTACACGCTGACGAAGTGTCCGACACGTCGGCGAGTTGTGAAGATGTGCATGTTTTGGGGAACATAAAGGTAACTGATGGGTTTCCTCAGGGGGCGACATAAAGGATTCCTTTCTAATGCAGTAATCTTCTAAAGTTACAAGTTACTTACAAAAATCATGTGACTGACACTGGAGGGGGCGAGTGGGTGGGGCGCCTCAATCAACGGACAGCAATTCGAATCTTGAGATGGATGGACTACAACAGCTGATCGAGAACGGGAATCTGAGGCTCGAGGTCACCAACGCGGGGCAGTGAGACGCAGCCTGGCGTCCCGCGTCCTCCGGCCGACCCGGTGGAAGCGTAGCTGTCTTGTGCTGATGGTTTTTGTGATTGTTGCTGTGTTTGAGAGGCTGTCAGCCAGCCCGGTTGACTCGCTGACTGACTGCGAAACAGTCATTGACTGACTGGGTGTGTAATTGCTCCAACCTCCTTCCCAGTGCAGGTCTGGCATGCTGTAATTATTAGCAGTTATTATTAGTAGTTTTAATCAGCACTGTAAACCACTGTAATTAGGATTTCCTATTATGAGTGGTTGCCAGTTTGTGGACGTGTGAGTGTGTGTGTCTGCTTGGCAAGGTATTGTTCAGTCATAGCTATTATTGGTGCCCTGGCAGCTGCTTTTTGTTCCCTTGACTTGTGATTGTTCTTCGTGTACACACTGTGTTTGAAGGGCTTCCTTGGAACTGCCAACCCCCGAAAATCCTCATTAATTACTGCCAGCTAGCAGCCTTGTTTTCCCAATAACTGTGAATCCTGAATCATGCACGACATGCACAGATCTTATCAGGAGTGCATTTTAGTGCACGTTAATGCACATTTAGCACCCTGCTCACGTTCTTTGCAGCGCTGGTCAGTTTGAACTTGAGTTCAACTTAGACCCAAACTGTTTGTGCACTTCTCTTCTGTGGAAATCAGCACTGATATGCAGAAGTGATACACATGGCCAAGTATCGGTTTTCCACCATGTCATCAGATTTCATAATCCCGTTCAGCACTTTGTGGTCACTGCAGAAAAATATAAGAACTACTCTGTGCTGGGTCGGGTTGTTGGGAGAGATTATGAGATCTGGCCGAAACAACAGAGCGCAGCGTCAATTCTGCCGGAAAAAAGCCCAGGCTTTAAAGACGGATTAGTGCCGTCTCTGTTTGTAAAGTGAAAGTGGGCTTGAAGAAACAAACGCTTATAGCACAGCTTGTCTAAATATTTAAGTGTCCATATTACATTCCTGTGCATTATTCACTGGCACTGCTTCCTTTTCTGTCGTACGGTCAGCTCATTTCAGAGAACATAAATGTGTTGATGTAAACCTCTTTTTAAAAACACTGCCTACACACCAGCTCGCAGTTTACAACAAACATTTTGAGGCGTGCAAAAAATTTAAGAGATCAACATGATTTGAGGCATCCTTGACTGCACATCACATGATGGGGGGGAATTATTGTGCAGATACAACAATTAATTTAATTCAGGTTTATTTATATAACGCAAAATCAGTTGACTCCATGTGATTTGAATCAAATGACACCCCATGAGGAGGCACTTGTTGAAAGTGAGAAGAAAAAACTCCCTTTCAACAGGAAAAACCTCTGAGAACCAGGCTCAGGGAGGGGCGGCCATCTGCCACAACCTGTTGGGGTCGAGGGGAGAGAGAAACGATAAAGAGAGCTTTGGACAGAATTCAGACTAAAGGAGAGAGAAGATAAAAGTGTGACGGCACGCTGCAGTGGTGTGTAAGCATGTGGACAGTGAGGTGCTCAGTGTATAACAGGAAGTCAGGCTCACCTGGTCCAGCCCTAAATATATGCTTTAGCAAAAAGGAAAGTTTGAAGCCTGATCTTAAAAGTAGAGATAGTGTCTGTCTCCTGAATCCAAACTGGAAGCTGGTTCCACAGAAGAGGGGCCTGAAAACTGAAGGCTCTGCCTCCCATTCTACTTTTAAATACTCTAGGAACAGCAAGTAAGCCTGCAGTGTGAGAGCCAAGTGCTCTAATAGGCTGATATGGTACTATAAGACGTATAGTATACGTCTCCGTGTTGAACGTCGCTTTTATTTGTACTTAAATGAGCGAAGCTGAGCGTTGACGCGAGACATTAAAACTCTTGTTGCGCAGTTTTGTTTTACTTTCTTTTCTTTCTTTTTGGACAATCAGCTGGTAAGCTGATGGCAAACTCCAAACGTAACCTTAAACTCTTATTTCATT
>VVHJ01029191.1:0-15101 GCA_015107715.1 Tylochromis polylepis
CACACACACTACTGAGCCTCATTTTGACTTGTTTTAAGGACATTACATCAAAGTTGGATCAGCCTGTAGTGTGTTTTTCCACTTTAATTTTGAGTGTGACTCCAAATCCAGACCTCCATGGGTTGCTAAATTTGATTTCCATTGATAATTTTTGTGTGATTCTGTTGTCAGCACATTCAACTATGTAAAGAACAAAGTATTTAATAAGAATAGTTCATTCATTTGGATCTGGGATGTCTTATTCTTGTGTTACCTTTATTTTTTTGAGCAGTGTATTTATTTGAATTTCAATTCAGGTTGGATTTTTTTTGTGCGCAGTGCATATTTTCTGTGCGTGGAGACCGTGTCAGCAGTGTGCGATTGTGCACGTGCGCAGCTTAGAGGGAACAGTGGTCATTGGTACTTTGTCTTACTAATGCAGATTTTACAAAGCGTTTTTCCTGTTGATGATATTCTCCAAGTTTTCTTTGAAAGAACTCAAGTAACTTATTGATGTCACTGGGGTGTAATGTCTCCAAGTGTATTCTTCATTTGTTTGGCCTCATACTTTCAGCTGCTAGTTTTCAAATATAAAATACACACGGGTCTCTCCCCATCTCCTACCACATTCACCTTGAAACCAAAGAGCAAGATAAGCTTCATCATATTTCATTTTTGGCTTATTATCAGCACTTGCCTCATTTGTCTCAGATACAACACCTGTTTTTCTTTTCATAACTATCATATATCTTTCCATTTCAACGACCATCTACAGATGTGACACCAGTAAATGCACAGATTACTAACATAATTGTGGTGAATTTCTTTGTTCCACCATAAAAGTGATTCAGATGTTAAGCATTAGTTCCGCATGACTTTTCTGTTGTTTGGGAAGTATTTCTGCTAGGTAACCTGTCATGACTCTGCCACACAGTTTGAGAATCACTGGACTAAACTAATGCACTTAACATGGTTACTGGAAAGGAATAGTAAAATGGATTGTCTTGTGTCAGAGAGATGGTGCCATTTAATGCTCTAAGTGGTTCAGGGAGGCAAATGAGGAGTATAACTTCTCTCGCCAATGAGAAATCAAGAAAATTGCTGCTAAAGACCTTTTTGGGAGGTCTTTAGCAGCCAATTCCCCCTTCAATTCATCATACAAATCATGTAAAAAGGCACCCTGGGGAGCCCTTCTCTTCCACCCATCTTCTTCAGCCAAAGTCCAGAAGTCAATGGAATAATCAGTAACACTTCTTCTGAAAAACTATTGCTGAGCTTTCTTTCGATTACTTTGTTTCCAAGTTCAAGAGTGTTTTAGCTAAAGGATCCACAGTCATCGAAAGAAAGCTCAGGGACTGCCTGTGCCCATTTCAGAGCTCATTCCCACATTAGCGCCATTAGAAAGGCTATTTTTGAACTGTGAGATAAATATGTTCTGTTTTGTTCACGTTTTGTTGTCTAAAGACCAGTAAACATTGAGTGAGAAAACAACCACTTTTTTCCCACTCACCCAAGAAGATTTTAGGTGCAGGCAGAGGCTTTTCTTCCAAGCACTGTGACAGCTGTTCGACCAGCTTAGGTTGAGAGGGAGATGCACAGGGTCCACTGAGTCCATTAGTTGGCTGGATCTTTTTTTATCAAGTCCACCAAAACAGAAGGTACTCAAACTGTCAAAAAGTTCAGCGGGTTTATTTACACAAAGTTCACAAGTCAAAGACATCGGCTTCCAGTCAGTGAAGTCCAGGGTCCAAACAGAGCAGGTAATTCCACTACTCCTTAGTGTCACAGAATCTCCCACAGAAAGCAAGACCTCTCTCTCCAGTCTCCAGGGTATTCTGCACAGAGGAACATAAGGTAAGTACCTTACAAATCAAAGGCAGAACACAACAACAAGCAAGAGAACCAGGCAGCTAACCACTACCACTAACTGTGGTTCCAACTAAAGGCAATCCATATTGACTAGTCAAGTGACCCAGGATTTGAGTTTGCCTGGACCTGTTAGTTATTTCTGTAAAGAGGTACAAGTTAATTTGTTATTTCCTGAGTGTGTTATTTCCTTATGCTTTTGAGTTTGCCTAGTTCTCAGTTTCTTGTTTAGTCAGTTCCCTTTCATGGCTAGCCTGTCTGTCTCTGTCTAGTTTCACTGTTTCTGTCTCTCTCTCAGTCTCTCTCTTTCTGTACCTCGCTCCCTCTTCCTCAGTCATGTCTCTGTGTTTGTTTATCTGTTCCTTGTGTCTAGTTGTATGTCTCAGTGTGTTTATGTTTCCTGTTTTATTTTGACAGTCCCTCGTCTCATGTGCGTCATGTTCAGTTTTGCTTCCCCTGTCTCATCAGTTGGATTATGTCCAGCTGTGTTCCCCAGGTGTGTCCTCTCTGCCCTGATTCCCTCTTGTGTATATATTGTCCATCTCCCACTGTTCTTTGATGCGATCGCCCTCATTTTTATAGCTGTGTGTCGCCTGTTCAAAAATGTTCCTATGTAGACTCCTAGCCAATGTTTCCAAATATCGGCCTCGTTAGTGGTCTGTATTTCTTTTCTGCAATTCTAGCAATAAAGCTACTTTGAGTTATGTTCTGCATATTGGGTCCTTAACTTTTCCTACCACACACAGCTGTAGATAGTTTTAATTCATTTGAAAGCCTGAGGCTTAGCCCTGTCCACCCTCAGTGGAAAACTCAAAAAACTATTTTATTTGGTATTACCTATCATCCACGTGGGCCTTATTTGAAGCTTTTATTTGAGAACTAGTTCATGTATTTTTTACTTGTAGGCTGAACAATTCTAATTCATTGCATGCATTGAGAGTACTGACAGGGACTAGAAAGAGAGCATGTTTTGCCAATCCTGGCTTTTCTTCATTGGCTCCCTGTTAAATCCACAATCAAATTTAAAAGCCTTTTCCTCACATACAAAGGCTTGAAGAATCAGACCCTATCTTGTCTTAAAGACCTCATAGTACCGTATCACCCCAACAGAGCACATAACTCTCAGACTGCTGGCTTACTTGTAGTTCCTAGGATATTTATAAGCAGAATTGGAAACAAAGCTTTTGGCTTTCAGGCCCTGTTCTGTGGAACCAGTTTCCAGCTTGGATTTGGGAGACAAACACTGTCTCTACTTTTAAGATTAGGCTTAAGATGTTCCTTTTTGACAAAGCATATAGTAAGGGCTAGATTGGGTCACCCTGAATCCTCCCTTAATTAATGTTACAATAGGCTTAGGCTACTGGGGGTTTCCTTCATGCACTGTGAATTCTTCATTCATCTCTTTTTACTCACTCTGTGTTTATACACCACTCTGCATTTAGTTATTATTAATCATCAGGCTCTCTTCCACATTGACTTTTTGTCGTGTCTTACTCCCCTCACCTGCAACTGGTTGCAGCAGAAGACTACCCCTCCTTGAGTCTGGTTTCCTTCACACTGTTGCCAAAGTGCTTGCCCATAGGGGGTTGTCTGATTGTTGGGGTTTTCTCTGTATTATTGTAGGGTCTTTACCTTAGAGTATAAAGCGCTTTGAGGCAACACTGTTGTTGTGATTTGGCACTATATAAATAAAATTCAGTTGAACGAACTGAAATGAAAAAGAGCAACCAAAAGAACAAAAAAGTTCCCCAAAGCACTGCTTGGAGCTATTATACTGAAAAGTATTTCTGATATTTGGCAGGTGAATGAGTATTTCTCAAAACATTAAAATGTTCCAGTAAGCATTGTTTCATTTGTACATAATTCTATATAGAACACCACCACCTCTCACTGTTAGAATGTTTCAGACAAATCACCAATTATGACAGCCTTCACATTTTGTGCATGCATGGTTTATGTGGTTATTGTGCTGCTTTTTCACTACCACAGGTTGCTGTGGCAAAGATGCGAAACACACAACAAGTGTATGCTCTGAAGATTATGAATAAGTGGGACATGCTGAGGCGAGGAGAGGTACATAAGCACAGATAACCTCACATTCACAACACAAAGAATAGGGTTACAAAAACATAACGGGGAGTCAAACTTTAAATCTAGAAGGCCTTTGTTATTTTTAATTCAGCATTACATTTACTGCCTACTGCTTTTCATTTGTCTGGCATCGAGTTCTCTTCATGCTTTACACAGACAGCATGTTACCAGGAAGAGAGGGAAGTTTTGTTAAAGGGTGACAGACGTTGGATCACAGAGTTGCACTATGCCTTTCAAGATGATAACTACCTGGTATGTTTAGACATGGTCAATCAGATAAATATGTTTTACAAATGTGTTGTCTACATTTTAGCATGTTATATTTAACTTGAATCCCATTACTAATTTTCACAATCTTCCAATCCCTTCTCACTCAGTACCTGGTGATGGATTATTATGTAGGTGGAGACCTGCTGACTCTCCTCAGTAAATTTGGGGATCGGATCCCTGAGGACATGGCTCAGTTCTACTTGGCAGAGATGGTTATGGCCATTGACTCTGTCCATAGACTGGGTTATGTGCACAGGTAGACTGCTTATTGAGTTTTCCTTTTTTTTCCCCCCTTTTTTTTAACTAAAATATATGTATCAGAGATATGAGGTTCAAATATTAATATTCTCCTAAAACTGACTAACATAAAGAAACTACAATTATTTTATCATCTGACTTTTTTTTTGTTAATGAAATATGACATTTAGAGGTGAAATAGCCCTATTTACCTGTTTTCTTACACAGAGACATCAAACCTGACAACATCCTGTTGACAGCTGATGGACATATTAGACTGGGAGACTTTGGTTCCTGTCTGAGGCTACTTGAGGATGGGATGGTGAGAGTTCACTGTGCGCGAGTAACAACAGATAGACAGACATTAGTGTTCACAAAAAAGATGTGCATAAAAAGCAACGCTGTCTCCTAAAAGTAATGCTCTCGTTACTTTTTCAGCTAGCTCATAGCAACAGTCTAGCTTTGCACTAAAGATTACAATATGTCATGGACTACCTGGAGAGAAGGAGGTGTGCACATCCATTCTTACTTAGCGCCTTGACCCCGACCTAGATAAGCAGTAGAAAATGGATGGATCTTGCTTTTGTTGCTAGAAATTTTGTTTTCACCCACCATCTGGTGAAATGTAGACACTGAGATTACTTTTAGGAATAAATAAATAAATGGACCCTTTCACACTGTTAACTGAAGAAGCTTTAACCCTCCTTAAAACTTCTCCTCCATTTTGTAGGTTATCACAGTGTTCCACACAATTTATTATCTGATTTGTGTAAAGAGGTGATAGTAGGAAAGCCAGAAAACAAGTCAAAAGTATACTCTTTGGAAACATATTCATGGTATGTCACAAATATTATCCCTTGAAGGGTTGTTTAGAATTTTAGAGTGGCGTTTACTTGTCATGGAGCTTGCTTATTTATTTATTTTTAAGACAGGATTAAAAATACACAGTGATGATTTTGCTACATTCTAGTACTTCCTTGAAGGACTCTGGAAAAAACAAAACAAAGAGGTGTCAGTATCACACCACAGAACTAATGTTGGAAAAGCAGGTCATGGCTTTTAGTTACTTCTGTTTCTTTTAAAATCTATCTTGTTTTCTTTGCAGGTGCACTCATCTTTAGCAGTTGGGACCCCAGACTATTTGTCTCCAGAGATCTTAAGAGCAGTTGAGGGAGGTGGAGGTTATGGTCCTGAGTGTGACTGGTGGGCTCTGGGTATTTGTACTTATGAGATGTTGCTGGGGACCACACCTTTCTATGCAGAGTCCATCTCTGAAACATATGCCAAGATCATTCACTTTCAGGTAACAAGTAGCTTTAATGTAGTATAAATGCTAAAATTAAAATTTGGAGTATAATAAAATTTCAGTAAACATTTTAATAGAGATGACAGATTTCCATTCACTTCTGTTGCCAGTATTTTTAATGATCTGTCTGTGTGCTGTTAAAACAAACAAAATAACAAAATGCAATTCTGGCACATAATTCAGCAAGTATACTGGACCAAATGGGCCTTAATCACTTAATCCAGACCAAAAAGGTGAGGTATTTAAAGAAGACAGTATCTGAGTGTAATTATCGGGGCTGAAGCAAATATTTTGACTAAATATTTCCAAATGTTAAAATCTATTTTTATTCATTTTGTTTATACAACCAAGTTTAGCATAATGGCACCAGTTTAATATCTATGATGCAGTGTAAACAGAAATAAGCACTGGTAATGTGGACTGTCTGTTTGTTTCAGTTTTTTCATAAGTCAGTGGAGAAACTTAAAGCACATTTTTTTTCAAGGGTTATAGTACCATGAGGTATAGGTGGTTGGTCAAAACAAGGTATAGCTTTTTATCTGAATATACTAATAGCTAAATTTAAAAACCTTTGGTTGACTTATCAAGTTCATAATAACCTTCACGTGATGGCCAGCCCTCAATCTCAATGTTAGGATAATTTGTGCCTGATAAAGAAATGAGATCATAGTTGTTCTAAGCTTCATAAACACAATTATTTGCAATGTTTCATGTTAAATGTATATTAACTGGCCATTACATAATGGTTTCTATTCAAACTGACCACCCTAGTCTATTCAAGCAATGCTTTTCTGTCAAACACACACTTGATGATGGATGCACCAAGGGGCAGTTTGCTTACTAACACTTTGACAGATGGACTGGATAAGTGTGGAATTGAGCACCATTTGGTTTTAAAATTTAATCTAAAACACAATCTACAAAAGGTAAATGGATATGGATACTTTCTGAAATAACAGCATATAAATATAATAACAAGTGTATAGCTATAGGTTCTGTATACATTTATATGTGTAACAGTTTGTCAGTTTGTCATAAGGTGGAGGACGAGAAGTGAGGACCAAAATGCAGACCGGGGGAGGCAAATTTAGTTTACCTTAAAGCAAGCAGTTTATTGAATGGCTGCTGAACTCCAGAAAGGAAAAAACACAGTCCAAAAGAAGAAACTGAAAATCATAACTACTAAAACAAAGATAGAAATGCAAAGTTAAGAAGAAAAAAAACTAGGGAAACACAAAAACTACAGTTAAGTCCATATATATTTGGACACTAACACAAGTTTTGTTTTTTTACCTGTTTACTGAAACATATTCCAATTATAGTTGGACATGGACATAATGTGCAGATTCTCAGCTTTCATTTGTGAGTATCCACATTCAAATTGGATGAAGGGTTTAGGAGTTTCAGCTCCTTGACATGTGCCACCCTCTTTTAAAGGGACCAAAAGTAATTGGACAAATGACTTTAAGGCTATTTCAAGGGAGGTGTGGGTAATTCCTTCATTATGTCATTATCAAATAAGCAGATAAAATGCCTGGAGTTGATTTGAGGCTTGAGGGTGATTTGAGTTGATTTGGTGCTTGCATTTGAAAGATTTTGCTGTGAACAGACAACATGCAGTCAAAGGAGTTCTCCATGCAGATTAAACTGTGAAAACAGAAAAAACCCATCCAAGAAATTGCAACAATATTAGGAGTGGGAAAATCAGTTTGGTAGATTCTGAGAAAGAAAGAAAACACTGGTGAATTTCCGTGGTGAAGAAAAAAACCCTTCACAACAACCAACGAAGTGAGCAACGCTCTCTAGGAGGTAGGCAAATTGATATCCAGGTTTACCATAAAGAGAAGACTGGATGAAAGTAAAGAGGGTTCACTGCAAGGTGCAAGCCACTTATAAGCCTCAAGAATAAAAAGGCCAGACTGGACTTTGCTAAAAACATCTAAAAAAAAGCCAGCACACTTGTGGAAAAACATTCTTTGGGCAGATAGAAACCAAGATCAACCTCTACCAGAATGATGTAAAGAAAAAAAGTAATCAGAAGGCATGATCTTGATCCAAAGCATAGGACATCATCTGTAAAACATGTACATTAATAGGAGGAATTGAACTAAAGCGACTCAGATATGAGAACAAGACTTAACACCACAGAGCCCCAGTCAGGTCCCGGCAACCAACTGAAAAAGGGAAGGCATGACCAGGTGATGAAGAACAGCTCTGTGGGTCAGCCTGCCCTGATATGATCAGATCGATCATCATCGATCATACGACTTGCACAAGAAATTGTTTCCAATATTCTTATTTTTACTGTAGATTTTATGGCTGGCTTTATGTTTATATTTTTTGATTTCTCTATATTATTCTTTATTTATTTATTTATTTATTTTTGAGCACCAAAGGGAGTAGCACTCCAATTTCGTTGTACCTTGTACTTGTACTTTGTATAATGACAATAAAGGCTATCTAATCTAATCTAATCTAATCTAATCTAATCTAATCTAATACCACACCCTGAACCCACTAGTGTAGGTGAAAGGCCAGTGCTCCGCCCCAAACCATCCCTCCTGGAAACGCTAGAGATAGTCCTGTGGCGTGAAGCCCAAGTGGCCTACTACTGCCCGGTGGACATCCACAAAGCTGCTACTGGCTGCTGCGGGCAGGCTAAGAGCCGCTGCCTGGGCTCCCTTGACACCACACCTTGAACCCACTGCAGCTGAGCCACAAACCACACTCAGCCACTTAAACAAACCAAGAATTTATAGAATACTCAGAAAAAACAAGGCCAGGACCATAACAGTTTTTAGTAGCATCAAGACACTAAAAATAATGTAGTTAGAAATAACAATGAAATTAACAACTTTCTTCTTTTGTGACTTTTTTTTTTTTGATAACCCTTAGGAGTATTTTGAGTTTCCGTCTTCTGGCCCTGAGATTTCAGAGAAGGCTCGTTCCTTCATCAATGAACTGATCTGTGACAGGGAAGTCCGTCTTGGAAGGAAAGGCTCCAGTGACTTTAGGAATCATCAGTTTTTCAGTGGACTGGACTGGAGTTCCCTGCATAAGCTACCTGCACCTTTTCTGCCTGAAGTCTCTAATCCAACTGACACATCAAACTTTGACATCTTGGACAACTGTCTTAGTGAAATGGTAACTTAAAAGAATTTTTATTTAGTATTTGTGTGTGCCTTACACCAGTACAAATCTGATATAATCTATTTGGATAACTTTCATAGCAAGCATATAACATTAATAAATAAAGCAGCCTAATCCAATAAAGCTGCCTGGTGTTGTCTACATAGAAAATGTGTGTAGCTTCTGACAAAATAAGAGCAGTTGGTGGTTGTTTGTATGAAAAATTTGAAGTCTGTTATGTTTTGCAGGAGACACTATCTGATGTAATGGACAGAGCTCCAATAGGAGTACACTTGGCTTTTGTTGGATACTCTTACACTGCTACCAGGTGAACTGAAGTTTAACTCATGTACTTCAGCTAACTTACTATAACTACCTTTCACATCAAACTTTGTTACATCCATCCATCCATCTTCTACCACTTATCCGGGGCTGGGTCACAGGAGCAGCAGCCTAAGCAGAGAAGCTCAGACCTCCCTCTCCCTGGCTACCACCTCCGGGAAAAAACCAAGGCGTTCCCAGGCCAGCCGAGAGATATGATCTCTCCAGTGTGTCCTGGGTCTGCCTCGGGCCTCCTCCCAGAACACCTCACCCAGGAGGCATTTTTATCAGATGCCCAAACCACCTCAACTGGCTCCTTTCGATGTGAAGTTGTAGCTCCTCTACTCTGAGCCCCTCCCAGTTGGCTGAACTCCTCACCCTATCTCTAAGGGAGAGTGTCAATGCGAAGCTCTCTATTTACCGGTTGATCTACGTCCCCACCCTCATCCCCTCAGGCTTCTTAAGTTCTGAAGCCAAAGGTTTGAAAGAGCTATTAAAACTGCAGTAGGGGTTGACCCCTTTGGAGGTGGTGGTTGACCCACTATTAATCATGTTAATCAAGGTGTGAAAAACAACGTAGAGCTAATGCACCAGGGGTTTCTGAAAAAACAAAAACTGTGAGACCTTGCCCAACCCTAACATGTGACCTGTTGAGGTCACCTGTAGCAAGGTGTGAGTAGGTTTGAAGCACCTGTGAATGAAGACTTCAGTTGACAGCTGGTGTCCTAAGCCACCACCTTAGCTCAACAATTGTTGTTTGCAGTAGATATAGATGGTCTATTTTCCTCTTTAGGTGTCATTCACATATCCATACCAGTAGATAGGTACTATCCCTAAGAGGTAGCCAAGTTTACTTTACACTTCCTCCATGTAAAGTTTGGCTACAGTGGGTGACACTCGGGAACCCATGGCACATGGCACTGGTTCTGTTGTGAAAGGAGCTGTCTTGCTGTTGTTGTTTTTTGACAGTCTCCACTGCCTTGGATGTAGGTATACAAGTGAAAAGTGAGACCATATCACAAAGTTTGTGGACCTTGTTGGTGAAGATTTTGGTGTGATAGGGTGTGTTCCCCATAAAGCAGAGCTAAGATTGTGGTGAGGTGTTTGGTGGTATTCTAGGTGGGTGAGTTTATATTGCTAAGATTGGCTCTTAAAGGGGCCCCGTCTTTGTGACTCTTCAGAAGTCCATAGGTCCCTATATACAGGGTGTAGTATCCCCAGGGTAAAGTTTTTATAGGGATAAATTACTTTCTTATAATATACTTCTTTATTTTGTCTATTTTTTTATAGTCAGACAGGTGCCATTGACCGCAGTCAAGATATCATGATGCAGATTGACCACACCCATCTTAGGGAGTGTGAAAATCTGTACGGACTAGAAAAACTGGTAAGACGATCTCACCCTAGAAACTGTATACACCTCAGAGCTTCCATTCAAAGACACCTATGATCATGTAAAATTAACTATATTGGTCAGTGGATTTTCCTTTTTATCCCATTGATGATCTGCATGTGCTTTAAATTCAGAGTCAGCTATGGAAAGTTACAGACAATCTGCCTCCACTGTTGGAGCTTCCACTTACTTTAGACCAAGATGCTGCTGAATCCACCCACACCACCACTGTGGAGAAGGCAATATCAGGACTTGATGAAGACTTGCAGAGGTATCAGATAATATAATCTCACCTGCAGCCAGTCTACATAATCTGAATATTATTTCTATCTTTTCTCAATTTACAGTAGGCTTTATTTATTGCAGTTCATTGGATGTTAAATCTTAAGATTTTTCAGAAAAGTTTAATATGGAAATTGTTTGGTTGGGTCCTTGAAGGAAATATTTGAATATGAATAAGCTGCAGTATATTTTGCATTTCCTTTTTGAGGTCAAAAGGACATTAACACCATGAACATCTGGCTCATTGTTATCAATGTATGTTAATCCATGTCTTGAGATATTTCATACAGACAATTTCATTGACTCATTTTTAAAATGAGATGGCCAATGGTGACTATGAAATGTGGTAACAGAATTAATCCAGCCCTATTTAAAATACGCCACTGGACTGCTTCTGTTCTGAAATACATAGTGACTATGACGTGTAACACCTGACCACTTGTATTAGAGTATTAGTATTAGGCATTTATTCCCTCATTAGGCCTTAAATAACTTCCATGAACTGTAAAGCAGATCAAGTAGGTTTACTTGAACTCTGAGTTGATCAGCCCTGGGATTGGCAACTCTGAGTTTTCCTGTTCCAGAACAAGTTGATCAGGAAAGAATCATGCAGGTTGAAACAAGAATAAACAATTGAAGATAATGTAAATGAACTCCAGACTAAGGTAAGAAAAAAAAAACTGGAAGACAAGATAACAAGAAAACATATTTAGAAGAAAAAATCTGGATCTGGAGGCCAGATCAAGGCACTCCAATTTATGACTTGTCCGCCTACCTGAAGGCATAGAGGGTGAGGATGTGTGATGTATTCCTGAAGAGCTGGATACCAGGAGCTCAATTCCATAAGAATCAGCCTGTATGGCATAATCCCTCCCGCCTGGTGACATACAAGGAGAAGCCACACATTTTTAACAGCTCTGCTGAGGCTGAAGATTTCATCAGGAAAATCCACATGGAGAAAGGGTCAGCCTGAACTATTACAAAATATATGACAGATTTCACATTCCACAGATCTGAAGCTCAGAGGAAGAGTTCCACAGTTTGGTGGTCACTGTGTCTATAGTTTTCAGCCTCATATGATGTTTGGTGTTTGTCATGGACAAACTCCAGTGTGAGCTGGAGGCCACCACCTGATGAAGCCAACAGAATCACCTTCTATCTATAAAAACTATGCACAGAATTGATGACAAAGGGCAGCCCTGGCAGAGTCCAACACCCACTGGGAATGAGCCCAACTTACTGCTAGCAATACAAACCAAGCTCTCACTATGGTTGTACAGAGACTGAATAACAATTGGCCCAATACCCAATACCCACAAAGCACCCCCCACAGGATATCCAAAGGGACCCAGTATAATGCTTTCTCTAAGTCCACAAAACATATGTAGACAGGTTGGCCAAACTCCCACGAATATCCTCAAGAGGATAAAGAGCTGGTCCAGTATTCCACAAGGAGTATGAAGATTGCATTGTTCCTCCTCGATCTGAGGTTTGACTAATGGACAGACTCTCCTTTCCAGTATCCTGGCATAGACCCAAGGAGGCTGAGCAGTGTGATCCTCTATAGTTGGAGCACACCTTCCTGTCCCCCTCCTTAAACAGGGGAACCACTACCCCAGTCTGCCAGTCCAGAGGCACAGTCCCAGACCTCCATGCAATGTTGTGGAGATGTGTCAGACTGCCCTACAACATCCAGAGTCTTCAGGAGCCTCCCTGTCTTCACCTCTCATCTGAGAAGCTTCCTCAGTTCTAAAATCAAATGGTGGAGAGTCCCAGATTTGAATCCCCAGTCAGTGTTACCTTTAAGAGGGTCACTATTAATCAGAAGACTCATCACATGAGCCAAGGTGTGATAAAAGGCGTGGGTCATTGTCAGCAGAGGCTTTGGGTGAAACCATTGTGAGACCTTGCCTCACCCTATTATGTGACCCAATGAAGTCACCTGAAGCAAGATGTAAATGTGGGTTGAGGCGCCTGGGAAGGGATCTCAAAACTGCATTGTAGGTGGGCTACAGCTGGTATCACAAGCCACGTCTTCTGTTCAAAGATAGTCATCTTCACAGTGGGTATTCTGTCACTCCAGTGTCTTCTCTGTTCAAAAATGGAGTGGCTGTTTGGTTACTCCTATATAGAGGATTGAGTACTCACTGCACTGCACTGTATACACTATCTTGCTTAGTTTTTGTTTGGGAGTTTTGTCCTTGGGATGAAATTATTTTTTTGTTTGAAGTGCACTACCCAGTGTCCTAGGCTCCTGATCACCTCAAGTTTGTGTTCCAGAGGGTGGTGGGAGTCAAGGAGTAGGTACTGGTCTGTGTGTGGGGGCTTCTGGTAAACTTCAGTGTTGAGGTTTCCATTGTCCTCAGTGCGCACAGCACAGTCCAGAAACAGCAAACTATTATCCTTTGTATCTTCCCTAGTGAACCTTGTGACCCTTTTGACTACATGTCATCCACATATCTGTATCAGTAGGCAGGTGCTGTCCCTTTGAAAGAAACAAGAGCTTTACTTTCCTCTTCTTCCATGTTAAGGTTGGCTACAATGGGTGACACTGGGGAGTCCATGGCACCAACTGTCTGCTACCTACAATTCAGTTTTGAGATCCCTTCCCTGGTGCCTCAATCCCCACTCACATCTTGCATCAGGTGACCTCAATGGGTACATAATAGGGTTTCACCCAAAGCCTCTGCTGACAATGACCCATGCCTTTTTTCACACCTTGGCTCATGTGATGAGTCATATGATTAATAGTGACCCTCTTAAAGGATAACACCCACTGGGGAATGAGTGCAGTGAGTGGCCAAACACTAGGGAACATTGCAAAAGGAAACCCCTGCATCAACCCAGGGGAACCCTTTTGTAGCGCTTAGCGATATACTCTTCCAGGTCATCTAGTTTGCAGGATTTGTAGAGTGTAATGAAAAAAGGTTCTGGGCTGTTTCAAAGTTGTTTACTATTGTTTGTTTTTAATAACTGAGCACAGCCGAGCAAGTCTTACCAAGTTTTGCAGGAACAGAATCACAGCACCATCCTTTAGCCTAAATTTCTGGACATCACCATTAGTTTTTTCTTTCTTCTTTATTTTTTGGGTTAATGAAATCTCATTTTAATGTCTTCAAAATAAACAAAATATATAGTTTGACTAAAATAGTTTGTACCCGTATTTATCATTGTCAAGTACAGACACGTTTTAAAAGTTAGTTAAATCATATGAGGTATTCTTCACAATGCTAAATTTTAGGGTTTTTGACTGCAGATCAACTCTGAAAACCTAACTTTGATGTAACTGCAACATATTAAAATTCATTTTTAGAATAAGACACTGAACAGAGTTTACTTTATCCTACAGACGATTTCATGAAGCAGAGACACGCTATTGTGAGCTGGAGAAAGAAATGGCTAGATTAAGGGAAGAAATGCAGGACTGGAGAATCCCCAAGAAGACAGGCAAGTGAGCAACACTCATCCTTCACCACACCATCATCTTCATTATCATCAACATCAGTCCATACAGTCTACCTCTGTTTAAGTAGTCAATATCATTCTGACACAGTGAAGATCATTGTCGACTTTTATCTATCAGTCAACCAATATTTATGTGACCATTTATAAAAGCAGGGAAATCGACAAAAGTCTAGACCATATTAAGATGAAGATGTATTTTAAATTTAGCCCCAGTTAAGCCAGGTATTTTAGTAACATTATCTGGACATATATATGCACATGGACATATATATAACTCACTGTATTGTCCTGAAAAATATATATGTGGGGTTGAATGAGTTCCAGACAACACTGATCCACTCTGAATAAACAAAGTGCTGTACAATCCCAGCCATGTCTGTTTATATTGGAGGCCTCAGTCAGAACATGGTGATAAAAAGCCATTCTAAAAATACAGTGGGATGCAAAAGTTTGGGCAACCTTGTTAATAGTCATTATTTTCCTGTATAAATCATTGGTTGTTACGATTAAAAATGTCAGTTAAATATATCATATAGGAGACACACAGTGATATTTGAGAAGTGAAATGAAGTTTATTGGATTTACAGAAAGTGTGCAATAATTGTTTAAACAAAATCAGGCAGGTGCATAAATTTGGGCACTGTTGTCATTTTATTGATTCCAAAACCTTTAGAACTAATTATTGGAACTCAAATTGACTTGGTAAGCTCAGTGACCCCTACCACATACACAGGTGATCCAATAATGAGAAAGAGGATTTGG
>VVHJ01029193.1:5510-16950 GCA_015107715.1 Tylochromis polylepis
TGTCTTGTCTCAGGCTTAATCCTTAGCTTTTCTTCACCTATTTATGTGTTATTATTATTACTATTATTATTATTAAATTAAAATGAAGCACCTATGAAAGCTCCAGTAACTCAAAAATTCTTCTTTTGTTGTTATCTGTTTTTTAGGCAGATGGAGAAGGTCGATGAAGCTGTCGTCTACTCTTCAGTAGCCAAATGATGATTGATATATATGTATGTATGTGGTTGAGGATAGCTGAGGATACACACACACACACACACACACACACACACACACACACACACACACACACACACACACACACACAATCTGCAGATAATTTTTTGTTTGGAAGCATTCAACTTTAAGATCATCCATCCATTTTTCTTAAGCCTATAAAGTTCAGGGTCACATGGGCACTGAAGACTCTCAAAGCTGCCAGGGTATTCCATAGTGACCCGACATTCATAGTATGCTACATAACCACTCACACTCTTATGGATTTTTCCCTTTAGCTGAAGTAAAGCCATTGCACCAGTCTATTTTAGGGCCAGCAGAGAGATAATTCACACCTATGGCCAACTAAGAGTTGAAGATTAACCTCCCATGCATGTCTTTGATTTGTGGGAAGAAGCTGAAATACCCAGAGATAACATGGGGAGAACATGCAAGCTCCACACACAAATGCCCAACTTGAAACTTGTGAACATGATACAACGACTCCCCAAACCTCACTGCAAATATGCATTTTATTGTCAACCATTTTCTGAGACAGGAAAAATATGGTGATTGCGCCATGTTGTTAACACCATAAGCAACGCTCTATTCATCTCCACTGTGAAACTGCATCACATTGTGGCAGATATGTAATAACCTCACCAGACAGCATTAAAAGTATATGGGAACACATTAATTCGGGTGAAAGCACAATTCAAAAGAAATCCTTTTTTTTTTCTTGTAACTTGGCAACTATGTCACAAAGTCCAACATACCCATAATATCTACTTTGGCTTCACTTACCCTAAAATCAGCAATCAAGCTCTGTGTTCGCACGAAGATGGTTATCAACTCATTGAGTCAACTTAAGGTTTCCCAATCTAGCTACACTAGGCATGGGCACATGAAAGGTCAAGTGCATTGGCAGCATGCTGCCAATCACAAACATGAACAAATCCACTGGCAACACTGTGCCATATTTTCAGAAGACAATGAAACAAAAATGTTAGAAAAATATTGCAGCAACAAGATCAGCGTGTGTGAGGCAGAAAAAACTCTATATAGCAGTATTGTATTCAATTCAAGTTCATTTACTCAAAAAAAAAGTTACCTCAAAAGCACTATCTGAAAATGTCTATGCATTTGAAGCATGTTGGCCAGTAAGACTTATTATTAAAATAAGTTAGTAAAACTCTTTAGACTGTCTCTGAAAACTATAGACACTCCTATTACTGATTTCCAGGATTGGTGACACTACTTTCTCGAGAACTGACATGCCAGTAGGCAGTGATTTTGTATGAGTTGATCTCTTATTGCAAAGAAAGCTAGCTCTGGGGAAGGTTAAGTGTTCAGGATAAGTTACCACGGTGTTGTACGCTGGTAAGAGGTAAACCACCTATGTAACAAAAAACGCAGAGGTAAAGCTGACGTTTCCTTTCTAAGTGCCGTAGTACTGCCCGCTGATCCACTTTCATAAGACTGCCACCATTTCTATCCAACTTGAGCACCAACAACACTTGCTCTGATTCTAAACATGTTCCAAGCTAAATTAAACTACACATATTAATATTCGCTAGATAAGTATCCGTCAGCTGTCCATGCTTGTTAGACAGTGAATACTCATTTTCATGCCAGCGTTGACCCACGGTATGTAACATGCTTGTGAGCATATATGGTTTAACAATGCAGTGGTGGATTATGTAATGCTGTGACATTACAGTGCTTTATTTTTTGACTATCAGGAAATAAATATAGTAAAATGATCTAAAAACTGATGGGACTGATGAGACAGTTAAAACCAGTTGAAGCCAATTGGGTGTGACTAAAGTAGCTGTGAGAAATCAATGTGTTTGTGTCAAATCTGTTGGGGGGGAGGTGTGTAGATGTGTCACTGCCACAAAGGGGTGTGAGGCTCACCAGTTGTGGAAGAGATGTTGACATCGATGCTGATCTCTGGGATGCCTCCTCCCTTCAGAGCGGCCACGCAGGTGTACGTGCCGAAATCAGTGAATTTCAGGTCTATGATGTCCAGGTTGGTGGTTCCAGGTGAGATGTCAGGATCTGTCTGGGTGATGACCATACGCTCTGAGCTCCGCAGGGCACGGCCATTCTTCAGCCAGCTAAATGTCAGCTCCTCTGGAGGTGTTGCCTCCACCTGTGACATTAAAAGGCTTTATTTTTATTACACTGACTAACATTAGCTCAGTATTATATGCATAACCATGTGTGCTTAGTCTCCCAATGTTTTCTGTAACTGTACCTGACAGGATATCTTGACTTCCCGTCCAATCTGGATGTGGTCATCATTGTGGTAGGGATCTGGAGTGATCCAGAATCGTCCCTTTTTCAAAGCTGCAAGTGAAAAAAGAAATCATTTGATAAGAATTATATTTATATTTGTACACTTCACTTGTTGATTCTGCAGCATGGTGCTGGAACAAACCCCAGATATTCACAGCGGGATTCAGCTTTGGTTGTTATATTGATGTGTTTTTTTTGAGATCTAATCCCAAAGACAGGATTTTATAGATTTTTAAATAGATTTTTTCCCCCCGCATTTTTACTTTGCTCAACGTCCACACTTGAGCTGTAAATCACTGTTATGCATCTCAAGTGAATGCGCTATAAAACTAAGTGTACGTGCGCGTACCTGTTAAAGTCAAAACACATATTGTTCAAAAAGGCAGCGAAAGCCTGCATCAAGTCACAGCTGCCTGAAATACGTGATCTGAGCAACTAACTGAGCAAAATATGATATTTGCTTCCCAAGATGTGTCATTTCTGGAGCAGGGTTGTGAAATTATAAAAGCATTTTCAACCCGAGGTGTAAGAGTAGACAGTGACAGGACAACTGCAACTGGTTTACGTAAACAACATCTGAAATTTGATCTTTTGATGGTGCAATAGGGTCAAACAGAGAACTTAAAAGATAAAGCAGAAACCTGTGTCTGTTTGAAAGCCCAACGCTTTGAACCAGCATTAATATTGATAGCTACAGACTGAAGAATCCTACGGTACTGAAGCAGGTTCACACACACTACAAGCAAACACACACTGTGAAATTGGAGAGATACCTAACAAAATATCCACCATTTCTAATCCAATTTGGTTTGCAAACTCCATTTTCAAAGCATAGCTTCTCTGAAGAGAAAAAAGAAGATGATTTCATTATAATGCATGCTGTATTGGTTCCAAACCCCGCGTCTACTGTTCAATTCATCTCCTCAGCAAAAAAGCTGACGGCACCATGGAAATCTTTTCATCTAGCAATTCCCAAGTGACATTATCATATTCAGTTTGGTAAAGGGAAAACGAAAACAAAACCTGCGTGTCAGATTTAAACACAGGAAATTGAATGTGCAAAACATTGTGACGCCTGCCAAGCTGCAAACTGAAGGGGAGGCGAGTGACACACGCCTCCTTGACATGATCTTCCTCCTCACGTTTGAAATCAGTGTCGGCAGCCACAGAATCCTATTTCTGACGCATGTCAGATACAAATATTACAATCATGTCAGCGCTCTCCAAACACCAATGTGCATTTGCATTCACTCTTGTATCCCATATATCCTTATTCTCCAAGGCACTGCCTATCAATCGTGAAGTATAATTCAATAGTGCTGGCATGGAAAGCGTGACAATTGGCATTATACGGTGTGCATCCTTATATCTGTGACCTTTATGGATACAAAGCATTATCTGGAACCTACATTCATTTCCTGTTTAGACTCAGCTCGGCAGGACATTGAACAACTCCTTCATGCATTCCTTAAACTCAACACAAAGAATAAGGTTATTGAGAAAATATAGAGTTCGCAGTTAAAGCCAGTTTGTGAGTGTATCTGTAAAAGAACACATCAGACATGTCAGAGATATCCAGAGATAGAGATGGGTTTATATTCTGACAGTTTGAAAAGCCCTTTGGTGTCCCAGCAACATCCTAAACAGAGTTGGATGAGTGACGAAACGTTTCTCCCACTGAAAACGCTACGTCCAGATGAACAGAATCAGCTTTTTGGGGATTTACTTACCTGGATGATTGAGCATGCATCACGAAATTAGCTCTAAAAGTAAATGTTACCTGCAATATTTATAGGAGATCCCATCAATACTGTAAGCAAAAGAACAAAACAAAAAAAAATCATTATTGGTCTGCTGTGTCTCCTTCTCTATCACTGGACCGTTTTATATTAAAATGCACTATAATTCTAGTGCAGATACACTCAACTGACCACATGACTCATGCTTTCATGGATGAGAAGGCCCTCTGTTACACTTCATCATGCAGTGTCTGATGCAATGTGGAGCTGTGGACCAAAAAAAACTAAACAAAAAAATCTTTTAGCTACTTGCATCCGCTTCATATCTGTTAAATTTAGCTGATGATTCATTGGCCTGTACACGAATGCATTTATTGTCTCCACTGATACATTACAAAATAGTATGTGGTTGAAGGTGTTCTAGATACAGCATGAAAAGTGTCACCTTAGAAAAGCACTCACAGCACTGAGCACAACTGTAACTGTATGAGAACGAATACATTAATGACTGTGTTAAAAACAATGCTACAGCAGCAGTAATGCTGCAAGCTTTTAAGTCATAAAATGGATCTTCCTGCTGGTACAAGCTGCTAATATCAGTGGAGTTCACTGATGTGTAAAGATGAAAACATAACATTAAGTATAAGCACAAATTATGCATCTATCCCTCCATAAAATAAAAATATAGTTTCAATTTTACATCTTGTACCATGGCTTTGAACCACAGCTAATTTCTCTATTATATGTTTTGCTGGGAAAATTGGAAATAGGTGCAGAAACGTATTGAAATGTGGAAAAATAAATTGGAATACCCTACATAAGGCAAAAACAGGGTTTGTACAATTGTAACAAGGTTGAAAGTCTATATTTGCTATGACCACGTTTATTCTTCCTGAACTCTCTCAGTCAAACGTTCCTGTCACTTCTTTAAATAGTCTATAGGAACAAGTTCTCCAGGCTTCTTGAAGGACTTTCAAAGCTCTTCTCTGAATGTTTTTTTTTTGCCTTTTCTAATGTTCTCTGTCATGATGATTCCACACTGCTTCAGTAATGTGGAGATCCAGTCCAGGACTGTAAGTATTCCATTGTGTTGTTTTTTTTTAAACTAAGGTATGCTTTTCCTACACTGGCAGAGTGTTATCATTGTCAAGCTGAAAATGAAGTTGTAGCCAATCAGATGTTTCCCTGACGGTATTGGATGGTGAATTTAAATTTTATTTTTCTGCTTCCATAATTCCATCAAATTTGAGAAGCCCCTCAACACACTGTCTGAAATGCAGCCCCAAACCATGACAGAGCCATGTTTTAGAGATGGCTGTAGATAATCAGTATTTTACCTCTCTCCTGACTTCCTCCTTAGATGCTGGTGACAATTTGAACAAAAAATTTCAAACTAGGATTCATCAACCTATGAGAACTGTTGCCAGCGATTTTCAGTCCAGTTCTCGTCATTTTGGATAACTCAGGCTTTCCCTTCCTTAGGAATGGCTTCCAGACAGCCACCCATCCACTGACATCATTTCTGATGAGGCTTTGGTGAACAGTAGCTGGATCAACTGAAGTGCCAGACGCACCCCTCAGGTCCTGTGTCAGGTCTTTATTAAGGACATGACTGTAAGATACTGTTCATTTGTTTTAGATTTTGTTAGTTTGCACTTTATTTTTTTTAGGTTTGCCACTTCACCATTTCCCTCTCATTTTTTTAAGGACACAATGTGGCGAAACACCAAGTTTTTTGGGTTAATAGTTTCATGTTTTAGCCAGTGATGTTGATGACAACAGGGCAATGTTAATGGGGACATTTTGAACCCACCAAGAGTCCCTGGAACATGGAAACCAAGCTGAAAACTTGCAGGTTGTCTGGCAAGGAAAACACAACCATTGTCCAGATTAGTGAAATTAATGTGAAAACAAAAGCATTGCTAGAAGTTAACACTGGTCAGTATGTGGCTGCCATCTATGACAGTGCATGGTGCCCTTCAATACTTCTAAATGTTGAGAAGGAAGGCATACATCTAGACTTCATAAAGCTAAACGATCATGCTTAATGGAAAAGTAGGGTTGGATACCAGGATTACACATAATCACCACTGTTCCAAATCTCATGATAGAAGCAGGACAGTGATTTTATACAGAATGGCCCAAGATCAGCAGCTAAAACTGCTCATCTTGCTGGCTCCCACAGCCCACTGTTGTTCGTGTTGGTAAAGCTTTATTAAAGATTTAATAAATGTTAGTAATTTTCTTTAAGTAAATCTCTTGCATGAACTCCCTACTTGTTGCTTTCATTGAGCCTGTTTATGACACTACTTTTACTAATGTTAACATACCCTTTCCTTCTTTTTGCACAGAGAAGCAGTGCACATCAAAACAGCCAGCAGTGCATATGTACACTCATGCATATTTCAGAACTGGTTCCCTCCAAGTCTCCTCCACATTCAAAAATCATTTCCTGCCTTTTTATCTGACCATTAATATTGAATAGCAAGTAGGCATTCCTTTAAATCAACTACATTTGTGTACGAGAGAGATAAGTGGGCATTACTTCCCCTAGGTTGTAGTAAATTTTGCTGGACAGCTGCATTGACTAAAATGGCTCCTGCTCCTTTATGCATGGGAGAGAATCTAAAACTGGAAGTATTTTAAAAGGAGCCGTGATGAGTGTGTGAGGCGAGAAGTACAGAGATGGGAGACTTTATCGGGTGACGGTGCATTGTCACTCTTCCCTCCCCAGTTCGGATAGCCAATTCATGGCAAAAGTCACATAAATGTTTAATGAGGGCTGTGCTTGGAAACACAACTTTCCCATTTGCTCTGGTGGCAAACTGTGCCCCCGACAACTGCTACACTATTTTCACAACATCATTAATATCTTACAAGAGTGCTATTGTGTGTGTATATACAGTTGGAGTCTGTGCATAAATGCATATATAAATATGTATGTACCTGTAAAAAGACAAATTGTAAAAACGTGTGCATTTCAATGCTATAGCCCTACCTTTGTAAACTTTGAAAAAACCTTTTTAAACTCAAGGCCCGCTTGAGTTCACCAGCGTTTACTGTCAGGAGTATCACACAGTCATATCTGATCAAATCACTTTTATCTGTGAAGATTAGATTTTATGATACAACTACATGGTTCAGGTTGTTTTGCAGAAACATGGTGGATCGCGTGAAGCAGGTATTTAGCTGAGAATGGTAAGCTAGCAGGGATGGACACATTAGACACATACAGACACACAAGCACACACTGTGTCTCAAACGATGCACTTTTTTACTGACAACTGCTATTTTGAGTACAAGTGAATTCACACTGAAAGGTACAGCTGTGTGAAAAGATCCAAATAGTGTGCTAATAGAAAAAAAAGTTTGACACTGGGTATCAACATTACACATATTGTGGTGTTGTTTGGATATTTATGTGTGCTAAATTGTGATCTAATTACAGAAAACTGTAGTAGTATGCAGTAAGAGGCCTGACAAGTTAAAAAAAAAACTGCATACACATTGTAAGTGACGTGGCAACCAGAGACCATGGAAAGTGGAAGATGTTCTGTAACTTCAAGTGAATTGGGCGAAATAACTGCCGGTGACGGGAAGTGGGTGGAACCCAAGATAAACTTTTCCCAACTTCCAGGTGAGTGACTGAAGCAACTACCAATGAGAGTGAAAAATAGTGCTGATTGAAATATATGAGGTTTACCTAGGCAACAGGAGCCTGGAATGTCCACAAGGGACCAGCAGTCACTGTTAAAGCGATGTGTGATGAGCAACAGTGTGTAAAGCACGGCAGGTAGCATCAGGAGTCCCTGTTCTGGTAGGTGCACAACTTACCATGCCCTATTTGAAACAATACCCCATCCCACTTTCGAGTTTGTGTTGCACTTTTCACAGTTTCAGTACTGCAGAGCAAGTAACTTGTGAGTGTGAGTGACGGCTAGAAAAGGAAAACAATCACAAGGAGGTTTTGGTCAACCAGTGGGGGAGTATACATTTTTCCCTATCAACTTGTCACTGCTGACACCCCTCTACACTGGTGTGTCTGGGGCTTTAGCAGTTGATTTCCCTACAAATGCCATCAAATTCCAGTAACCACTTGCCAACCATTTGGGGAATATACATTTTTCTCTCACGACCAGCAGTTGCCAGGTGGTAGCGAAGTGGTCTCTAGGCCTGTGTGACTGGTTCTTTATTTCCTTGATCCTGCATTGTCATCCTGATTGTTACTTGTCTAAAATGATAGACATATTAGCGGTCATGTGTCTGCAAAAGCTTAGAAAACCTTGCTTGTTGATATGGGCCACAATCTATAGCTAATAAGTGAGAGTCACTTGTTTTTGTCACACCTGTTTTCAACATTTATCAAGCTCCCACAGTTAAGTTAATGATGTCAGAGAAGTGTTTTTTCAACTCTATAGGGAAAGGATAAGAATATATGGAAATAAACTGTAAATAATATTATAAATATAGAGTGTAAGTATTTGAAAGAACATTTCATTGTTACCTATAAAATGTGTTTAACTGTGATGAAGCCCTAGCTTCACATATCTACTTATGCACTAGATTTACGCACAAATATCAAGCACCAGCATAAGAAATCCAGCTTTATTATTAAAAGTAATGCTGCCATTGCAAATTCCAAGGCACAAAGCGCAAGTCAACATATGCACAAACAAGTTCTGCATGCATTATAGATGAACTTGGAAGCCCGTTGCTTTTTATCATCATCAGAGCTTCCTGTCATTGAACCTTGACTATGGCAAGATGCTGAGGAGTAAAACATAAACAATCTTCAGCAACTTTCTTCATGGTAATATCAAGAGATAAAAGGTGCCTCTGTTTGTACTTATATTTGCATTGCATGTCTCCTGCATCTGATTTTGCTTTAACGGTATACCGTATTCTTTTGAATCATTACAGATCATATTACAGCGTGCCCCATGTTCCGCTTTTAGCTGTGAACTGAAGGGTTTTTGCCTGTAGCGAGCCTTTTTGATTCTCCATAGCTTTAATGGCCTGTGGGAATAATGGGTGGCCTGTACATGAAAGCGCAGATAATCACACAAAGAGAAAAGTTGTGGTTGAGGTCTTCTTCTACAGAGACCTCGTGTCACACGGCAGGATTACAACGGCACCACAGGGGACCTTTTTATTCGGCAATGCACACAGCACTGGCATATTGGCTATAATGAACACATATGTATGCATATAATATCAAAGAAATAAAGGTATTAATTATGGAAATACATACACGGAGCCACACTGCGACAAAAAAAAAAAAAAATGTTTGAACATGTTTTTCCCTTCACTGTCTCTCCAGTGCATTGCTTTGCCTTTGTCTGCTGAAGAAGAAAGACTTGTCTCACTCTCCTCTCACTCTGAATCATTATCCTCCTGTCTACCCATCAGCCCATCTCATTTTTCAGTCAGCCCTGTCTGTCCATCTCTCAGCAGGCGTCGTACTGCGCTCGCCATTCATTCTTGTGGAGAATATCAGCATGTGAAGCTGAGCTCATCTCTCTGAGCCAGATGGATGTCTCTAGAAACTGCCACTCACTTCATCAGCTCATCTCAAGGTTAAGCAGAAAAAAAAAAAGAAAAAAAAAGGACAACGGCCAACAGGACGGTTCAAAACGCGTTCACGGCGTTCACATGTACGCGCGCACACATATTTGCGCCGCCAACCAAACACCTTTTCATTTCCCTCTTATCACTCTGTGTTTTCACATTAGCACCAACACATTCCCCATGCATCAGCAGCTTTACAAAAATCACAGCCACACACATCCCCATCCCTAAATGCTGCACCCAACCTTCACTCTGACCCCTGGCTTTAATTTATGTTTAAACAGGTATGCTCACATATAGCGGCATACTCGTACACATACAAATAAAATGACTCATAGACCGTCTCTACGGCCACAGCGCAAGAGGCGGGACTGCCTGTGCCAGTCCTGACCATCCAGCCATTCAATCTGGCATTCATGAATGGAAATATATTCAGCTTTGACCAGAATTTATTCCAAAGTAAATTTGATAAGGGTCATTCTCATGTTGATTCACATGCTGACAGAGAGGTTTTCACAAGGCATGTCATTTTTGTTTTCCCACCACTAAACAGTCTAAATATAAACAGCAGGAAGCCCCCAGCGAAAGACTGTACTTTTGCTTCTCTGTATATGACAGCAGCAAGCTTCCAATCAGAGTTACAAAAAGGAGGACGGCGGCTGCTCGACTTTGTACACGTTTATGCTCAAATATGTGTACCCATGTACTGTAGATGTGTGCAATTAGTTGCACCCGCGTTAGCAGGTCTGAATAATGAATATCTTTAGTATAAAAGCCTGTAAGCACCTGAAAAAGGCGTCGATGCCTGGATTTGTCGGGACATCGAGGACGTCGAGGATGAACATCTGATTCTGAGTCTTTTGAAAGTGAAAGCAATACTTGTTTCTCTCACATAACACAGAAGGAAAACATATTTGCTTTGGGAATAGATGGGAAACATATGCACAGAGAGACAGAGAGATGGCTGTGCCTGTGTTGGAAGGCATAAAAACGCAGCGCCAAACCAACTGTCCATTTCAACACCATCTACAGACAGTTCTGTCATAATTCATCAATACTTCATTTGAAAGCTGCCTCCTTATATTTGCCACCCCCCCAAAAAAAGAAAGAAACGACTGAGTGCAGTGAGAGTGTCTTTGCATTGTTGCAACTGATATATCACAACTGGTGTCTTTGTCAGTTATAGAATAGACCCAAGTGGCAGAGAAAAGCAGGGTATTGACCTGCATTTGAAGACGTGTTGCGGATCCCTAATCCATAAAAAGGATCCTGTCAGCAGGGTGATGTGATGCCAGTAGCTCGCTGGGCTGGCTGTGGAGATGGCCAAGCCCTGGAAGGCAGTCTGGCTGGTGGGACAGTATGGCCACCGAAACTACCATCTGCTAGGGAGAGATGTGTGTTTTCACATACACAGCCCCCTTTGGCAACAGCAGTTTGTTAGGGCTTCTCAAGGACTGGAGACAAGAGTGAACAAGCTGAGATAGGCAAAGAGGAGGCCACAGGGTGACCCTGCAAATTGAGCAAAATAAACTCAGCGTAGCAGAACCAAATGATTTAGTATTTCACGTACACGTTAAGTATAGCAACAGCTAGCCACATATGGGTACTCTTTCCTCCAAAGTGCTTACATTTCCAAA
>VVHJ01029202.1:11993-27354 GCA_015107715.1 Tylochromis polylepis
GGGATTTCGCCACACCCCCCCCCCCCCCACCTCCAACCAACCATGAATTGGATAAGCTGAAGAAGATGGATGGATGGATGAAAGATAGATAGATGGATGGATTGAAAATATTTCTTACCACAAAATTAACTGACAGTCTATGACTGGTATATTTTACTTTACCCACTGCTCTTTTTTTTCTGACCTAGATCTGGAACAGTTTGATAGTTTTTTTTATTTTTGCCCCACATTCTATTTTTAGGCCTAGTGAAAGATTGCACACAATCAACCGAACAAAGAAACCAACCCAGCAAGTTCTTCACAATCACATATACTTCCCAATCCTGTGTTGTAGCATATAAACGGTAATAGTTATGATGTAGATAAAAAGTTACAAATTGCAGCTGGAAAATACATAAACATGAAAATGCTATGACTTTGATTTATTTGGTTGGGTAGGTTTTGGGTACAAAAATAAGAATTTTTAGGAAAAGATCATCTTATTGTCACAGTTACGATAATAAACTATGGATAATGGATATTACAAGGTGCAATCAAAAATTTGTGCAACTCTGCCTATAAAAAGCGAACAATATAACTGATTTAAATTTGGCCAATCTCCTCTTCAAGATTGTCTCCTTGTCCACCTTTGGACTGCTTACAATTTTTTGAGCACTTCATGGAAGCAACACTCAAATTCACATTGGATGCTCAATCTGGTGAGAAGGTGTCAGGTGATGAAAGATTGGGGTGGTCAAAAAACTTATTGGTTGCTTTTACAATGTGTTGAATTGATGGCATGATGGGACGAGCCACATTTAAGCATGGGCATAAGTATTGGAAGTCTGATCAGGAGAGGGAATTTCATTATTAAACACGGTCGCTCTCTTGACCGAATGCACCACCTTCAGGGTTGGACTCTCTAAAATCTACAACATTTTAACACTAAATTTGGCAGTTGGATTCTCTGAAAAGTTGAAATCCATGGTGAGAACATCAACTTCCAAGATTTTGAAACCTCAGAAACAGCTACTTTATTGGGGACAATGTGATAACAGAGCTGATGAACACTGAAACTGTAATTTAGAGTTTGATTGTTTAATGTAAAGCATTTTTGTGCTGGTGAACACTGCTTTTCATGAGTGCTGGCATACATTCAACACTCAAACATCAGTCTTTTAGATTATGTAGATCGAATAGCAGATAAAATATAAAGCATTATTTCAGGATGACTAAGATCATAGTTATCATGAAGATACAAGCAGTTGCTCATTGTAGGAAGAGCTGATGCAGATATTTATCAGCAGGGAATTTTTCTTTCTATTCACATGTTGCAGTCAGAGGAGTCAGCAAAAGAAGCAGATGGATTTTTCCCTCCCTTTACACAGTTTTATTTCCATGTCAGAGGATATCATGAATCTTTTATGGTGTAGCTGCCAATTCCAAATCTTCAGAATTCATGCTGAGTTTATGGATTATTATTGTTACAGCAGAACAACAGGCAAAAGGCGAACAACACGTGTGCATCTAAACTCAGTGCATGCAGTGCTCTCTCTGTGCCTCTCCCTCTGTTTCTTCCATCTAATATGAGAATAGACACACCAGGGAAGTTGTTATGTGCAACAATGGAACAGCGTTGGCCTGTGCAGATGCCATGTGACGGTTCAGGTTTCCTTGCTGTGCCCTTATAAGAGAGAAAGCACAGACAGGGATTGAGCACTCGCAATATGCAGTGTGATGTGGCCCCGTGCTTTCATAAAGTTATACAACCCTGAGCATCAGGGAATCAGAACTAGTGCAATTAGTTAATGTCTTTCGCTATTTAAGGTATAAATCTCCACATGACTAGATAGCTAGAGTCCAACATGGCTTTGCTGTAATGCACACATATATCAGGGTTTGCATTGTTCCCATGTGACAATCAAGACCCTGGTATTCTTATGTAAGGTTAAACTGCTCTTATCTGTTGTGGAAAGTTTGGTTCAATGATCTTTAGATAAAGTGCCCTAAAAGGTGCACACATGCTTGGTCATTACTTTTTTCTAAATCAGGCTTGAAGAACCTCAAAACACAACAGCTGCCACACTTGTTCCAGAGCTGTCTTGAGATCTCATTTCTTCACTGTTGTGCAACCGCATTGTGGCTATGAAAAAGTCTTGGGGTTGCAACTTTTTTAAACATCAAACTTAACTGCTCCAGTAAAACAGCCTTTGAAAGAAGAAAAAAGTACCTTTCCTTGATATTTTCAATTCTACACTTGATCAGTGTAGCATGCCCTATTTAATATTATTTGGTAGTCTAAACCACGCCACATAAACCACATACACCACCAACGAGCACTAGGACAAACTGGAAGCAAAAATGTATCCAACCTTTTGTCATTCAGGTCACCTGATGATGTTTTTAAAGTTGAATTAATTAGAAACTCAGCAAGCTATTACTCTTTGAATGCCACTTGTTACCTAAGGTGAAAATGAATTCATTGTGACTGGAAGATGAAATCTTCAAGTAGCTGTGAAAAACTGTTTCACTGATGTATACAGTTTGCCTCTTATGGATATTACTGGGATGCACAGTCGGCACTCTCTAAATATATGAAGTGGTGTGATTGATGTGGCAGGTAGTAAAGTGTTTGCCACTATGTCATGTTTACACTTTATGTCATCTGCAGGAGGGCTGCTAAACAGTGAGTCACACCGCAAACACATACTGTTATGATGACTTCGTTTCACATTTGAGTAAACCTGTCATACTCAAAAGAATTTCCCTACAGATGATTATGATCTTCATGTGCTCATTTCTATTCTGTACACAAGGCAATGTGTGTAAACCATGTTTCGCTAATATAAATGCTGCAGACACTATCCTGGAGACAAGGAGTTGTTTTCCCCTTGGAGATATGCAAACCTTAGATAAAGAGCATAGTATCCTATTCAGACGTGAAAGTATGACATCATCTTCTGTTGGCAGTATCTATAATCTTCCTTAAAAAAAAAGTTAAGAGGAGATACAGAGTGTACAGGTCTTGCTAAGGAGATAGGTAGTACAGTACAGCAGTCACAGACAGCATCTTACATCTGACTTCTACTTGCATAAACCCTCACAGCTTGTCATGTCCTCATATGAATCAGCCATTATCTCACAACCACCACAGTATTCTTAGACAAGAGCCTATTCACCGTGCATCTTAGAGCTGCCTTGTTGTGAAGAAAAGGCCAGGCACCCACAGTCTGTACATACACTCACTCTGTCCTGTACAGGAGAGGAGATTAAGTTGTCTATGTGTACTGTGCTCATATCAGATGAAAATGGCTTTAATGCAGCGGAAGACTTGTGTGCATGTATCAGCAGGACTGCTCACCTTCACCATAGCATTTATATGCCATATATTTTGTGTGGGTGCTTAATGTCTCAGCAGTTCAATGTAAAAACAAGGCTTCTGAGTAACTGGGGGTAAAGATATGAAATTAAATGCATTAAAGATATGAAAATGTAGACATTGCTCTTTAGTCACCATTTTTTAAGTGGCATATTTCGTTCTCTCTGCAAAGTATGCTGTTGAGTTCAGAGCGCTAAGACAATACTCCTCCTGTCTCTGGCAGTCAAACTGCCCTTTACTCACTGGTAGGGCTCAGGAGGAGGTTAACGATTCCTGTGTTTTGCTCTGCATCCATCACCAACTGTACAAAAACCACCAGAAACCAGATCCTTTTTCAGGCAGCTGTCGCGTGCAGCTGGTAACCCGAGACTGAGTTATCCAAGAGGCTTTTTATTCCACACATGTGGCACTACCTGTCCATTTGGAGATGGATTTGAAGATTTTATGTGCATGGGGCAGCTGCTGTGGCTCAAAAGCCTGATAAGAAGGAAAAAGGAGCAGGCAGAAACTGTAAAAGTATCCCCTCTTAGATCTTAAACTCATATCTCCATTCATATAGTGTATCTATTTATCCTTCTGGTGATTAGCCACATATGTCTGGACATGTCAGGAAAAGAAAGAATGCCTTAAGTGTAAATCTGTCACCCCATATGTGTCTGTGTTTATGAAACTTTACCACTGACTGCTGCTCCACAGTAGGCCCTCAAGAGACACTACACATCAGGCTGAGTGAGCTGACGGATGGTCTGGACGGTGTTCAAAATAAGCAGGAATGGAGAATTGGTTAGTTTGACTACTTGATTATCTGGAATTATAATGGCATATACAAACTTCATGTTCATGTGCACTGACTCACATAAGACCTTCTGCTCCTTCACCACCTGAGGTGCCAGACTCGCTGCAGAGATATTTTTTGCACATGTATGATTCAGAAGCGTCTCTGAGGTTTCCTGGAAAGAGCTTTTCATCTCATGCAGACAGAAGATTCTGTGTTGAACGCCGTGGATACTGTTATAGAAGCTTGTTACATGTCGCTAACATGAAGTGTCTTGCCACTATTTCAGAGTAGCATTAACTACAGAAAAATAACTTGCAAGAATTTCATTTGACAGCAACATGTCTTTTGTTAATTCACCAGAGGAACAAGACGCAAAGTACTCAGAAAGCAAGAGCCACTTCTTACAGAGAATGTAACCATATCCTCTGTGAGCCAGTGCTGGGCAGCCAGTTTGTTTCAGTTTACAGGAACGAACGCTGCTGCTTTAGGGGGTTTTGAAGATACTTTCTTTTTCCTGGAGGAACTTTAACACTGCATTTACCTTAAAATCATACCATCTCTATTTACTCAAAGTAAATGTCCAGTGTGGGAGAGCGTGCTCATTAGGTTAGATAACCTGCATTAGTTGAGGGGAGTATAAATACATATAAGGCAATATGATTGGCTGCAGGACAGCTGTGTGAATTTGTGAATTTATGCAATAACAATGTGGTTTTGACTTCCCTTCTCTTTTTCTCTGTCAAATACTCAATCTGCAGCTGGTTGTAAGCTTTATGTACTCAGCTGGACTCGGCTTCCTTTCTTCCACAGCCCAGTTTACAGGCTGGGTCTCTAGCACCCACTTCAAACAAGCAGCATGCCAGTGAGGAGGGAAATCCATGGGAGTGAGAAAAAAAAAGTTTGTGATGACTTGAGATTTTGTGTGTTTATCTGTTAAATCATTTTTTGCCACCCAGTCGCTCACTTGCCTGTCTCATTAGAGAAATTGATCTTAGACTATTTTTTTGAACTCATTCAACTCATTTTAACCCCCCTTAGACCTGAGCTTTTGCTTGGGATGCAAGAGAATGAAGAATGAAATATAATGTGTAGAAAAGCCAAATGTAATGTTGCCATAAGGGGAAGCATCACATCAGAGATAATATTAATTTGAGTCTGTTCACGTTCATGAATTGATTTGCCCATTTGTGAATAATAAGTGTGGCTTTTGGACCGATTACATGCTTTAGACAAACTTCTTTTTTTAAATACTTCTTTTAAGAAGGATCAAACAAGTTACAGTTAAAAAAAAAAACAGTATCATATGCCTGTGTGACCAACCTGTGTAGACCTGAAAATACTGCAACCCAACAGATGCACACTGAGGCTCAGTTAAACCACTTATTCTGTGTTTGGCTGTTGCAAGCACATTTGCCGTCTTTTTACAAAGCTGCCCAGTGAAGGAGAACTGGATGTAGGTAAGTTCTGCTCTGCTGAGAAAGAGGATGTCTGGCTCACATTAGATGGTGCTTGGGTTCACATCAAAGTGGCATTGCATTAGCCAGAGTAATAAAAATCCCACTTCAGTGAGTTTTCTGTTTTTAATGTGTTTATATTAGGATGTTATGTTTTTAGGCTAAAACTGGGGGAAGTTTAAAAATAACAACTAATATGCTGTGTCTTAAAGTTTTTCCTGCTCAAAGGAGGACCTTTATGTATAATGATGTTCTAGCAACACTGCCCAAAGGTGTTTAGGGTGTTATAGCTACACTTTTGGTATGATTAATGTTTCATTTGATAAATGATAACTTTTAGTCTTTTTGTTGTTCAGTGAAGACCAAAAGCACGCACTAATCTGATCCAATAGTGATTCAATGACAATGTTCAGACAAATACCTCGTATGCTACCTGTGTGGACTTACATGACACCAGATCACTAAGGTTATTTCAACTCACTCATCTCTGCAACAAAAGCTAAAACTCGCTGACACATGATCAAAGAACTTGTTCTTCTTAGGAGCCTTTTTTGTCTTTCAGACTTCAAAGCCCTCAAACATCTTACACTTTTCTGCTTTACAAAGAAAAAAAAAACAGAAAGAAGAAAAAAAAGCACTTGCTGTGTGACTCCTCCCTAGAACAGACACAAGGGTGAAACCTGGCAAACAGAACACTTGCTAATAATACCTCAGACTATACACTTAAAACCGCTTTCTTTCTTTTTTCTTTCTTTCTTTCCCTCTCTCCTGTGCATTTTGAGCAGGTGACAGTTTAGTGAGTCAGCTTGGACTTTCCAGCCTCCCCTCTGAACTCTCTAGAAGTCACCTCACGGTGCCTTTCCTGTTATCTTCTAAAAAAACACTCACATGCACAATCTACAAGCAAACACATTACACACAGTTATTTCACATCTCACCTTCTCCTTTCTCATCACTGCTCGATTTTTACCCTGAAAACCCATCTAAAGGTTAAAAGAAAACTGGAATCCTCCCTTGGCTGAGGATTAGGGTGCCTCTCGGGCAGCTTCATGTCTCAGAGGAGTGTGAGGCTGATCTTTCACCTTTTCTCTTCACTGTCTCAGTTTTGGCTGTGGGGCTAAGGAGTTAGGGTGGACAAGTTAAGTGTACTGTTACTTGGGTGTGACAGTGTGCCAATGTGGAATCTAGTTTCACAGCCTAACCTGAACCCTATCTGAGAAATACTGAGTCTTTCTTAGATATGGCAGAGTAAACAAAACACTCCGTGCCCGGTCATTCCATCTCTTGGGGTTAAGAGGATGGTGGTCAGTTCTTGGAACTTTTGTGTACTTTTGGATACACAAAGAACCAAAGCAGATTAAAGAAGCATTACACTACACACTGTGCTCAAATGTTATGAAAACTTAAATGCAAACATATTTGACAAATGTTTAGTTCATATTTACAGCATTTTTGGTCAGATGTAGACTTATGCTCTTGCACTTAATACTGTGGTTGCGGGGTGTGGTTTCTGTGCTCAGTCGCAGGAGGGAGAGGTGGAGCGGTGTTTTTTAGGGAGGAGTGCCGGATGGGGGACGGTGGCGCACTCGTCGGACATGACAAATTAAGTAATTAACCTCTACTAGTACGTGTGAGGTCAGAGAGCTTGACATAAAAAAGAGTGGAGCACAAGAGTGTGGCAAATAAAAACTGTAAATGTGGAACCTAGCGTTACTGTGGAGGACAAATACAAATAAATGTTATTGTATAGATTTCTACAGCAATTTTTCCACTAACTCTAATTGTGCAGAACTGTTAACCAAAATGTAACAGTTGCTTTCTACGCTCAAGTGACTGCTGTGGTTTATCACCAAGTTTGTGTCCAAGTGCTTGGCAAAGCAAAATGCCTTTCTACATGTTTTACAGGATGTTTTGAAAATTCTTCTTAGATTATATTTCTGCTGCAATTCTTAATGCTGACCCAAGCCACTATTAAATGTACTGACCCATTAACTTTGTGGTCGTGCGTCTTCTTGTTTGCGTGACTGAACCACTGCACTCCATGCAGTTTGCCCACTCCATCTCATTTTCTGATGCCAGCTGCAACTTAATGCTATCTACTGACATGAGGTAAGACTTTGAGGATGTAGTGTAATTTGGGGATTTTGCCTACAAACACAACATGAAGACATGCAATAACAAGCAAACATAAGGAACACTTTATTAAAGGCTTTATTAAACATTTATAAATATTGTGATCTATACATATTAACAAATCACACATGATATAAGATATTTGTTTATTTCTTTAGAGTCACATCATCAAGTAGTCTTTAAGTGCTTAGAACAAGCATTGCTCAAACATACATGACATGATGATTTTTTTTGTATATAACCAAGTATATACACCCCATTGTAAATATGACCTCATAGCATTTTGGAAAGTGGCTTTCCTGTGACTCATGAAAAACACGGCTGTTAGACAGCTTAATCACCCCGATTTTATCAGACAGTCAGCTTAAAACTATGGGTGCAACAATGGAAGGCGGAAGGCTCTAAACACAAGTTGTCGCTCCAAGTGTGGATACTCATTCTCTTGGTGCAAATATATATAGGGTCTTAATTAAGTTGTTAGGTTGAAACATGGGTTTAGGCACTGCAGACAGATAGTCTGAAGACTGGTCAACAGCAAACAACAGGACTCGACAGGTAGATACAGGTACAGTGTCAGATAGCAAGGCAGACAGATTGTTATCTGCCATGCAGTTGTTGCAAGTGCAAACAGCTGAGAGAGAAGAGCAACACAACATGCATGCATCCATTCTGCATCCATATGTGTCTGTTTGCATATACAACAGCAGGAATGTGCTGGTTATTTGTTGTGAACAAGTGAGTGCATGTGTGTGTGTCTATCTGCAGTACTTTTCCAGTCTATTTTGTCACCTCAATCAGATTTTTTTGGGTAGTAAAGGTGCATCACTGATGGCCTCAGCAGGTGGTGCAGTATGCTGATGAACATTTGTCTAAAGTATAAGAAAGCAAAAGCTTGTCATTGCTTACACGCTAAGCAATGACAAGCTTATGCGCAAGTTTATGCACCATTAGCCAATTCATTACAGTAGCAAAAAAATCTTGCTAGCTTCCAATTTTCTATTTGGTAAGAAAGTGGTAAGAAAAAAAAAGGGGGGGAGGGATTACATTTTAATACATGTATGGAAACATCAACAAATCTAAATCAACACTTTGCCTTTATGTGCATGGCAAATACAGCAGAAAGTGTCATAAAGGAATCAGTTTGAATTGCAGATCACCAAGTGTCAGCACCCAGCCACTTATTTAATCTTTTTCTTAGCACTGATGAGGATTTCTTTGAGTTTTAAAATGATCTTGAAAGAGTTCTTCAGGCTTTCTGAATGAAGTTTTTCTTTGGACATTGGCTGCCTTTTCACTCATTTTCAGTCCAGTCCTTGTACCTGACCATTTTCAGGTGTGTGAGCTTTTTTTTTGTCTGTTATTAAGCAACTTAACACCGACCTTTGAAACATCCAAGCATAGAAAAGGCACGTAAGTCATTGATGAACCAGTAATTTATGTCTACACGAAACAATTTTAAATTTTACCTGCAGGCATTTTGTTACTAGTAGCCCCATTTCTTTACAGGAAACTATGAAAGATGCAAAAGATAACAGACTTTGTCAGGCATAAAATTGTGTTTTCACACTAACAAAACGCTCCCAAAGAGCTATTAGCTGAAAACTTGGGATATCTTGACATGTTGTGCAGATGAACAGTATCTGAAAGTGAAATCCTTAATACATAGGAAAAAATGCAGCAAAGACCTGACACAAGACTTGAGAAATGTTCAGCTGATCCACAAAGGACAGGCTTCTAATGTGCCGAAGCCTCATCAGAGATGGTTTCAGTGGAAGGGTGTCACGAGAAGCTATTCTTAAGGAAGAAAAGACTGAGGTACGCCAAATTGCACAAGAACTGGACTGAAAATCAGTGGACACAGGGTCGTATGATAAATCCATATGTGAAACTTTTGATTCAAATTGTTGTCAGTATGTGTGGAGGCGGTCAGGAGAGAGTTACAACAAGGAGTCTATAAAGCCATTTGTAAAACATGGCAGAGACTCTGTCATGGTTTGGAGCTGCATGTGAACCAGTGGTGTTTGGGATCTTGCCAAAATTGTCATAATTACTAAATTATGAACCCAGAAAAGTACCACCAGATTTTGAGCCATCTACCATGTGATAAGCATCTGATTGGCAATGCCTTAATTTTTCAGCGTGACACTGATCCCGAGCCCACTACCAATGGAGTAAAAGCATACCTGGAAAAACACACAGTTGAACATCATCAATCAACAGATTCAATAACCAGGTCCGCTGAAGCTCAGACCTCAAAGTTACTGAAGCAGTGTGGGATCATCTTGACAGAGAACAGAACAAAAGTCAGCCAACATCCAAAGAAGAGCTTTGAATGTCCTTCAAGGAGTCTGGAGAACGAGTCCTGAAGACTGCAAATAACAAGAAAACTTACCCTTCAGTTCAGGCTGTGTTAAAGATGGTGTTCACACCACCTATATTGAGTTCCAAGCTCGAAAGAAAATTGTACAAACTCTGCTTTTGCCTTATATAATGTAATTCCCATATATGTTTTCACACGTGTCAGTTAATCACTGCACCTATGTCCCATTATCTTGCAATATCAAAGAAATAAGGGGTTTCTTGGACTTTTACACAGCACTGTAGCTCTAGTTCTGTGAAGTTGCTATATTTAATTTTTCTTTTTTTTTTTGTCTTGTTTTAAATGTTGGACTTCCTTGCTTCAGCTAAGTGCATCAAGCTGCCAACTTTAGTACATGCTGTGTCCTGTTTGCTTAGTAATTACCTACTGAATAGGTTCCGATAATATCTGCCAAATATGCAGAAGATCCCATGAAGCTTCCTAAAAGCAGAGGATGAGATTAATCTCTACTTGCTAATGTGTTTTCTGAGAATTACCAGCATCAGATACAACCAGTAACAAAATAATGGGTCATTTCAAATTTTGCTTTCTGCAAAATCTGAACTTTTTCAAAGTGCAGTCCATGGTACAGTCCATCTGTTGTCAAACAGATTTCAATGAGGTCTTCTTAACACTGCAGTGTAGCACAAAGTATGCATACTACATGACACGGTGGTAACAAGGTATATTTGTCTTTTAGTTCTGGTGTCCATCAAGCTAATATCAGTTAAACTGTACCTCTCACTACAACTGCAGTCTGACCTATGACCTCAGTGATATCATACTCTAACTCCCTTTTAGTTATTTCCCTTGCTGCACCACTGACAAGAAAAAACTTTTAAAGAATGCATTCAGCGCTGCTCTTTAAATTAGATTCTCAGGTCAGCATTGCCCTGATCTCTTTACACACAGCCATGTGGGGTCAAACGCTCCCGAGCAACATTTTTAAATTTCATAAAAAGACACATTGTCATATGTTTGTTTTTCTTGTCAGAATTACGCTTTGGGACAAATGACTTTTTCACTGCAGCGAATAACAATGTGCGTAATAAACAAAGACCAGACAAAGGCTTCGTAATTGAATCAACCGTCACTCTCTTTTCTGGAGCATCCCTTGGCCTAATTAAGGATTGTCCACTGGTTGTCATGGGAGACAATGACAACCTGAATAGAGCTGTCACTCTGGATCAGACTGACATGTTGCCTTGGCAACAAGGGTCAATGGGTTTGCAGTTCATGTGGAGGATGTAAGATCGGAGAAGGAGAGGAGGAGCAGGAGGAGAACAGAAGCATAGAGGCTGTAAAGTGAATCTATAGCCAAGAATCTGCTGGGGGTCAGTCTTGCATTAGTATTTCACAAAAACAGTTTTAAAAAGCACTGAAAAAGACTCTCTAAAGGTCAGTGTTGCATTAGGGATGTTTCAAAATGCTATTTGCTAAGTGTTTTATACTATGTGTCTGATGGGACTTCACTTCATTTAACTTTTATCTGTGATTTATCTCCATTACACGGATTTTGCAAACATATGACTCAGTGCTCTTTAAGGCTTTTAACCATCCTGTCTGTGTGCTTTTCACAACATCTCATGCTTAAGACTGGATCATGCCAGAATGATTTGCATGTGTCTCCATAAGCCGAGTTACTGTGTAAATATCATGTTGTTGTGAAGCTCTGAATGACTCCTCTGTGTCAACAAACTGTGGCTCTGTCCTGGAGATGCCATTGTGTTTTAATAAATCAACATGGATGAAAACATGTCTATAAATGGCTCTTTAGGGGGTGAAAGTCTGTCTCCCTCCCCTCCTTTGTATCAGTCCGCTCAGAATGCTCTTTTTATTTGTCGAGACATTCGGGTGAAGTGTGCCACTCTTTATGTCTTGGCAAGAATCCACACCCATCAATTTCAAAAGCTCTTTATTTTTCCTACTACACATACACACACACTACAGCAAAGTGCCCCCTCCATTTTTCATAGCAGCCCTGTATTTTTGAAAAGGCCTGGCTCAGATATCCTATAGGCAGGAGTAACAGCTGTCACTAAGCCACCATAGCTGGCCCCCACTCAGCACCAAGTGGGGACCCAAAACTCTCTGTGTCTGTCAGTGTCTCCATCCCACTGTCTAGCCCTTCGCCTGGCTGACACTAGCTACTTTCACTGTCTCTCTTTTAGATCCTGTTCATATCTCTCTGTTTACTTTTCTCTGTCTCTCTCTCTCTGCTCCTTCTTTCCCTCTAATTTTATTGCATTCTAATTTTTCATTTAGGAAAAAAAAGGGCTTTCTTTTGCTTTTGGAGGGTGACGCCATGAAAAAGAAAATGATACAGGAGATGGGACAAAGAAGAGGGCTGGCCCATTCATTGAGTGTAAGGCCGCAGACTGGGCCACACGTCCCCTTGACACACTCATACACACAAAAACACACTTCACCCCACCCCAGTCAGCCTCTAATCTGCACTGTTCCACCCTGAGGGCCTGAGGCTGGGGCAGCTGCTACTGATGGAGCCAGAGAGCCAGCTGTCCTCACACACACACTTCTCCAACTCATTCATTTGGGACAAAAGGAACCAGGATAGGGGTGAGTGTATGTGTGTGGGGGGGGCTCATGATATTGGAGTGTGCCATGGTCATGAGGAGGGGGGCCCTTCACAGCCAGTAAAGTGGTTTTTATGTTCACTTTGTGTCTCAGCAACAGTTGGCAGCACGTGTGTCAATGACACGCCTCTCTGCTTTATTGTCCATGAAGTCAGAGGGTTTGGGGTGACCTGGCGCAAACACAGTGACACACTTATAGACATATACAGAGATCTATGCACTCAAATAGAGGACAGTAAAGAAGTCAGGTAACCTTTCAAAAACACAACCAGTCAAGAGCAGAAAAAAAACCCCAGATATACTGTTTGCACTGCCTATTTCTGGAATTTCATCATCTTGCAACATCTGCAGCAGACTTGTGTTTGCTTGTTTTTTGTTTTTTTTCCTGTAACACACGGGTCTTCTATATGATTGGATTTGCACGTGTGTTAATAGAGAGTTAGCACTGCTGAGAAGGGGCATTAAGTTCCTGTATGTTTTGGTTATAAAGGAAAAGTTCTTAGCAGAAATTCAAAAACATCACATCAATGGATTCAACCTTTAGGCTCTGATTGGTTTATCTCTATCTCCAACTGCTTCACTTTCTGGCTCCTGCTGGTATTGGTTATCCTCACTCTTTGTTCCTGATTGGCTCAGCTGCAGATTGCACTCAGGCTAAGCTGCATGATTGGTGGAGTATCAGCCTAGCAATTGCTGTGATTTGCCCTTGGTTATGCGTTCACCAGTGTTTTCTAGATTCTGCAGCTGCTTTGGAGACAGGGTGAAAGCCAGTGTGTTTGTTCGAGTGGGTGCATGAGGTGGGTTAGGTGTGTAGTTAGTAACTAAAGGGCCATATGGCCGATGACACATATACACACGCGCTTGCTCTTGTGCACACACACCTGACGGCTGCCTCACACCTGCTGCACAGTCTATGGTTGAGTAAGACTTGGATCAAAGGAAACAAGCCCTTGGGGGCTTGTGCGTGCGTGCATTTATGTGTGTTTGCAAGCGTCTGTTTGAAGAGACATTCACTGCTTCTGAATCCATGCCAACAAAGAGGACTCTATTTGAATGAGAGACTCATGTCTGGCTTTGTAAAGAAAGAGAGGTTGAAGACACAAAAAAAACCACCCCACACTTGGCATATGGAGTTTGACAGGAACAAGAAAAAGATGACGGATGAGGTAGAAGGAGAGAGTGAAATTTCCCTATAAGAAAATTCGATGTAGGGTGCGTGGGTGTATTGATTGTTATCATCTTGATTCAAGCAATGAATTTTATTGTTACACCTTTATTAACGGGGCTGGGGATACCCTTTCCTTTGGTCTTGGAAATAAAGTTCCATTGCTCTCATATATACACCCACCTACACACAAACGCACACTTATGCAGTCAAAGGGGGATGCTGAAAGGCTAGGTTCTTTCGGTTCACCCACAAAGGCAACAAAGTCTGTCTTTGTCAGTTTCCAAGTGAGACGTCAGTAAGTTGCCTTGCTCTAGGGCTGTGGATAAATATGCCTACACGTAGTGCCCTTGTCTATAAGCACGACAGTAGCTACCCACACCCACACTGCACACAGTACAAGATACTGTACGAGATAGTGTTTCTAATACAGACTGACATCATATGCAGGACTTCCTAATTCCACCTACGTGCGTGCATGCATGCCTGCATGCATGCAAAGGGCTTTGATACATAATATCTACACAGACAGCAACACATTCAAGCAGACCTAAAGATCCTCTTTTGGCTGAGTGAGATCTTTTGACTGTGGCCTTGAGTCTGTGAGCACGCAAGCATGTCTGTGTTTGTTTGCGGCAGAAACAGACTGGCTAAGTATCAGAATGTAATAGTTGCTGGGTAGAGTTGAGGAGTCTGCTGAGGTTGCTGTGGTTGGCTACCCACTTTCTTTGTTTCATAAACTGTCTGTCTGGCACTCCACTGTTAGACCAGGACAAAGCAGCTATTTTAGATTTATACTGTACTCAAGAAAGCATCCACTGTAACTCCAAGCAGAAATATGCCTACAATTTTATGCTTTTTTGATTTATATTTCAAGGTTTTAGTCCTCTATTTTTACACTTTCTCCACATTCAGTCCATTCTCATTATCTGGTTAGTTATAGCAACTTAAACTTTCATTGTATGAAATTTTTTCCATAAAATTTAGTATGATTTATATTAAATGCACAGTGTTATTTGGATCCCTTTTTAAGCAGATTAAGTTAACATACTTAAATCTCCTTTTATTGGGATTTTGCTGTTTGCAATGTGGAGCAATTCACACTTCAGAAAAAGCCTTGTGCAAGACACTGAAGCCCTAGAAGGCTGATCTCAAACTTATTTCACCTCCCGGCGGGGGGATCAATCAAGCATTACTTTGGTCTGTCCATATTGCAGCTTTAGATGAACCGTCACTCATTTACTACATCCCTGTTTTGCAGTGATTAGGCAAACATGATTGCACTTGCATGCTTTGTGGGTTGTTGATGCAAAGGAAAAAGAAACAGTGGGTTACTGATTAGATTACCTTCCTTATGCCTTAAGGTTACATCCAGGGTACACATAAGGAAAAGAGGATAGACAGAAATGAAAAAGAAGCTCTGTTTTAAGGAACTGATCAGTAAAGTCTCGCGCGCACACACACACACACACACACACACACACACACACACACACACACACACACACAGAAATACACAC
>VVHJ01029207.1:4903-15273 GCA_015107715.1 Tylochromis polylepis
AATGTGTGTGTGTGTGTGTGTGTGTGTGTGTGTGTGTGTGTGTGTGTGTGTGTGTGTGTGTATACCTGGCTTGGACGGTGCGTGGTACAGCAGACAGGACTTGCTGCTGATTTCCAACTCGAGATTCTCCCACTTGTGGTCGACTCATTATGAAGGAACGCGTATCAAATGTCTTCACTTCACCACCTGCAGTGACTTCCATCCCTAGAGGCATGACAGATTGAAAAAAATATGTAAATAGAATTTTGGGAGATATCAAGCATTTTTGGGAAGACTTTCTGAAGCTGCATGGAAAATCATTTGTCTAAAACTAAGACTCACCATATTCATTTGGCTCTTGTCTATCACTGCTCTCTAACTGAAGCCGCGATGCTAACGATCTGGTTGGCGCTGGAAGAAAAGTAAATAAATAAATTAAATTAAATAAAGCACTGTTTTGTTTCTTTTAAGCTCACAAAGTAGCCGCTTTTTTTAAATTGTTATTTGCCTGTCGAAGTCAAAACAAATCGAACTATATAACTTCTTCATTATTATGCTTTTCCATTATGATGATCCGTAGTTTTGTTATACACTAATCATCCATATACCAACCATTCGGGCTTGTGACATTCACAAAATATATATAGACATCACTAAATTATGGTCATCTGTTCCTTCAGCTACAAAACATCAGACATAGGTTGCAAACAGACATATACTTGTGAGCTAATGCGACTATGTGATCATCTGTGCACATGAAACTCTATTATATATACCAGATGTTCTGGAGGGAGGTAGATCTGTGGTGGTGTAGGTCTGCACCCGGGGCGCCAGGCTGTGGAGGTGTTCCTGGACTAGCTGGATGGCTGCACTCATCTCCTCACTGCTGGCGAGACGAGTACGAGGCGCCACAGGAACAGTCTGTTTCTGTGGTACTGCGGGGAAAGGTCAACGTAAGAGAATGACACAAACAACAATGGAAAATCAGCTTAACTTACAGGATGTTTGTGGTTAAATGTACGACAGCGGGAACGCACTTGTTGGGTAGGTAGTCGTTTTGGTGATTGAGTCCTGTGCCTCAGAGATGGCTTTCAGTATCAGATTTCTGTTGGCTTGCTTGGCTGGTGGGAGAGTAGGTCTGAAACAATACAAACCTCAAAACTGTTAGAGCCCAGCAAAGAGCAAAATCGATCATCTGTGACTCACTTCTTAAGCTTTACTGAAAGAAAACACATGTGGTTTGAGTACACACAACCTACAAAAGTCCCATAACTAAAAGCATCCACGAGGCAGATAAACATTACCTTACTTAACCCTTTTGTTTCCACAATATAAACCCAACCCTGACATTAATATGACATGAAGTCTTCATACTGACTTCCGTTCTGGTTTGGAGGGGAGGGACACTCTACTGGAGAGGCCTCTGCCACTGTAGCTGTTTTCATCTTCATCTACATCGTCGCTGTCCTCGTCTGCATCTCGGTTCACTCGCACGACAGAACTCGCTACCGGTGCCTTCCGCTTCCTTGAAAACTCTTCTTGCTAAACGGTGAAAGCACGGCATTATTACTACATCTAACTATCTAACACACCATCAACAGAAAGTGAGCATAATAAGCACTTTGATAATACCTTGCTGGATCCAGTTCTGGAGGTTCTGCTGGTTCTGCCGCCCTGCTGCCTAGCGTGAGAGGACGCTTCCGCAGAGCTTACTGATGTGAACTGGCCCTGGCCGGGTCTATAGCTATCCAAGCTGTGTCTGCTAGCTGCTCCGTGTGTACGACTGTGGTTGGTGCTGATTTCTAAAGGCTCGTCAGCGATGAGGTCGTCGTCCATCTCTGGTTTGATGTCAAGAACAGCCTCGGATGGGAGTGGCTCCACCAGGGGCCTAACACTGGAGGACAGCTGAGAGGAACCCTTTTCCAAGGTCCCCCTCCTGATAACAAACAAACAAAATACCAGAAAAATATAACTACACACACACTTCTTGATCTGCCCTGACCAAAGACTTTCTTTGTTGATGAGTACTTCTTTGTTCCAGTAAATAGTCATTTTTAACTTCATAAGACTTTTTGGGGGGAAATCCGGACATGTTTTTGTGTTCCAGGACCAAGATGTTATAAGTAACAGAATTACCACTGACATAAAGAAACTATAACAATAACCCTTTAAATTCTACAAACACATGGAAGAAGCGAGCCACCATTTATGACACCTGCCAAAGAAGTCCCAAACAATGTGCAATTAATTCACAATCTTGTTGCCTCTAAAATTGTTGCTTTAAAGATGGAGCCCAGGTCCGTGACTACTCGCAGTTTGTCTTCAAAGTGATTTTAACGACACAGCCTGCAACAACTCAGATTGACATAGAAGCTTACGGCGTAGGGTTAAGACGATATTCGCGGTTACGTTTTAAGTTACTACATAGATTTTCCTGCTGAAACACAACTTGAACATTATGGGGCAACCCGAGAAACTACTGCATCAGGTACCTGCTCTCATGTGCAGAGCTGGACACGCGGGCTTCTGTCCTATCTCCTCTTAATTCCTCTGCTCGGCCGTTTTCACCTACAGACGCTCGGCTCTTCCCGCTCACAGTAGCACTGTCTGACTGCAGCTGCTTGAGGGATGCAGGCTCTGAAACAACCAAGAAAACACGAGTAACGCTAAACTCATGAGCTTCAAATGTTCATAAAAAACAGACTTCCCATTACTCGTTAAAAAGTGCAGATATGTATTCACTGCAGGCAGGCTTACCTGTTGCAACAGATCTTAATTTCTCCAGAACACCGTGCAGCCTAAAAATGAAGAAACACAAACAAAATTAAGGCAAAAAGGTACAACTTTCTTTCATATTTTACAAATAAACAAATCACAATACGATCGCACCAGCTTGTGAATTTAATCGTGTTGTTTCCGAGGAAGAGAGAGAGGTCGTCAGCCATCTGTTGGGAGGTTTTCTTGTTTGCCACCATCACCATAATATAATCTGGGAGTTCTTCATCTGAGAAGAAAAAGAAACACGCACATCGTGTATGATAAGACTACACAACCAGGTAACTGCTGTCTCAGAGGCAATCACTGAATATCATTCGCATACCAATATATGCACCAAGCTCCTGAAGCTTTCCTTTGATAGCAGCCTGGAAGAGATTAAAAGTACAACCGGAAGGTGTTATTTCAACAAACTCTAAATAGCATGCTAGCTACGGTATCATCATTCTTCAACAACCCAAGGGTTAACTTAATGTAGCACTGAGTTTTATGCTGAGGAAATTGTCCAAATCAAAAAGAAATTATTGAGTCTATGGCGATGCCTGCCGGAGTGAGATACCAATCCCTAGGCCTTGAAAATAAAAACAATAAATTGCGCTAGCCTGACACATTTAAGCTAGCGAGCCAGTGTTAGCTTGTAGCTCCTTTGTTACGCAAACATTAACCACGCAGACCACTCAGATTCGACCCCCACTGTTACTCACCCTTATTTTCTTACTAATTTCTGCACCGATTTCCATTATTGTTGTTTGAATCGAGTGAATTAGTTATAAAAGAGGCAACTGTTTTTCCAGCTGCACCGCTAAACACCAGGGACAAATGTGACGTAGAATCACGTGACAAATCAAGGCAACCGAACAGGGACAAAAAGCATATATCTGTCCGTCACTATTGTTTGTCAGGTTTTATGTTTTTGTCCAGCATGTAATCACTTTAAATGGATGCTGGAAAAAGTACACCTGTGAGTAAAATGTTCTAATTAAGGGAATGAGTTTGGAAATGCTTGGTGACTGAAGCTGGGGTGAATCATACCTCAATCACAACAGCTCTGAGGACCTGGATGGTCATCAGTCCACTCTAAGACAGAAAGAGCTGTTAGTACTCTCCCAGGGAGCGTGTTCTGCAAAGGTTAGTTAGTTTATTCAGTTTTTACACATTATGGTACGCAGATACACAGACAGTATAAACAGTATGCATGAGGTCCTTCTTACTCCATGTACCCAGGAGTGACCAGATATAATGTTTACAGTACAGTGCAAAAGTAGAGCCACCATTATGTCTTTATTTGTTGCTTGAAAAGTGGGAAATAGGTGCAGTGGTTAATTGAAATTGGCAAACTTGCATGGAAATATAGTGTGGCAATCTAAAAACTTAGTTTGTATACTTCTAACAAGCTTGAAGATCAATATTTCTTATGAAAAGTATGTGTGTTTTTCTATCCAGGTATGTATTTGCAATGTGTTTTGGATCACAGTCATGCTGAAAAATGAAGCCTTTGTCAACCATACAACCAGAAGTTGCAATACCAGCTTTCCTGGACGTATTGCATTACTTGCTGCTTTGCTCGTTCATAATTCCAATTAAAGTCTGACAAAATCCCAGACACCACTGGCTGAAATGCAGCCCAAAACTATGACAGAGCCTCCATCGTGTTTTACACATGACTGCAGACACTCACTGTTGTATTTCTCGCCTGACCTCCTCTGTACATATTAATGAAGATTTGAACCTAAAATGTCACATCTGGATTCAGCAGACCTGTTGTCACTGATTTTCAGTCCAGTTCTTGTATAATTTGGCATACCTGAGCCTTTCCTCTCTGTTTCCTTAGAAATGGCTTCTTGGCAGACAACGTTCCACTGAGAAGCTTCTGATGAGGCTTCAGTGAACAGTAGATAAATTTAGATCAACTGAAAGGTTTGGGTTGCATCTCTTAGGTCCCATGTCAGGTCGGTGCTGGATTTATTCCTATTTCTTTTGGATTTGCTGTAGATGTTTTTTAGGACTGCCACTTCTTCTTTTGTACTCCACTTGTCAAGTTTACTCAAAGCATTTAAGGACACACAGCACACAATGCCCAGATATGCCAAGCTTTAAGCTAATAGCTTTTTGGAAATCATGCAAAAAAATACAGGCATAAAAAATAAAATGATATTCCTGTTAGACTCTGTTATTTTTGGCATTTTTCATAGATTTAACTAAAGAAATGGTAACAAATAATGTGTTTTTGAAACGGGCTACTAGTAGCAAAGTGCCTAATGATACAATTTAAAATTGCTTCTTTGCTAGATTGTAGTTCTTCCCTTGAGTTGGTGCCTTTTTTTATGTTTAAAAGATTCAAATGTCACTTTTAAGTGGCTTAACAAAGAAACAACAACAAAGAACATTCCTCTAAAAGTGCTCAGGTACAAGGACTGGACTGAAAATGAACTGAAGTGATCTTGTCAAAAAAAAGTTAGCAAGATCACCTTAAAAATAATAACTGTAAACTGAGGAGTGGCTCAAATCTTTTTCACATTACTTTATATAATCTTTACAATATTCTTTACAATATTTTAGTCTTTACAGGCATTAGTTATTCACTTTTATAGTGCAATAAAATTTTATTATATTTGGATCTGCAGATGGTCTGGCTAGATCAGATAAAGAAGCCATACATTTTTTGTTGTGTGCTGAAGGGAAGGCAAACACTTAAGACGAAAAAACCAAAACCCAACAACAACAACAAAAAAACCCTCTGTATCCACAAGATGGCGCAGGAGACCATTAGGAACAAAACACCTACCCCACTGAGAAGGGAAAATCAACCAGTTCGACACACTGAATACTGGATTAAGCAAATACCTGCAGTTGTGGTCAGAAGTTTACATTCAGTCATCATGGGCATGAACGTCATGTAAACTTTGGTCTTTTAATGATTTCTTTGAAGTGTTCTTTTTCCAGGGTGGAATGATTGTACAGCATACATCTTTGATGAGTTTCAAAAGCAAGAACTGGGTGCACAATTTTGAATTTATTTAGGATTTTCTCTAATCCCCACAGGTCAGAAGAAGCAGTTGCAAATTTCAGTCAAGCTTGTCGATTTTGGAGCAGGGACTTCTTTCTCAGTTGGCAGCCTCTTAGTCTATAATAATGTACAACTGACTTCCCCGTGGAGAGTGACGCTGGTGTTCCAGCATTTTCCAGTTCACAGCAGGCTTGAGTCTTGGCGGTTCCTGGGTTTATTCCTGAACATCTTTACCAGTTTCCTCTTATCTGAGGGTGACAGTTTGGGTCTTCTTCCAGACCTTGGCAAATTGGTGACACATCTGAATAACTTGCAGTTACATACAATTGTTTGAGCTCATGATCTTGGAATCTGCAGTTGTTTAGAAATTGCTCTAAGACAGCTTCACAACCTGTGTAAATCTACAGTTCTCTTCATTAGATCTTCACTGAGTTAATAGACCATGGCCATGTCAAGTTAAAAGCCATCATAGAACCTTCAACACCACTTCTTAAAATTTTTAAGTCAATGTATTTATATATTTCTCCCTGTATGCATACTTTTGACCCTGTGCGGAAAATCAAAAATAAATTCAAACTACACCTAATTCTTGATTTTTGAAGTCATTAAAGATGCTGTACAATCATTCCACCCTGGAAAAAGCACAGTACAAAGAAATTATTAAAAATCATCCTGATATTCACAGCGATGATCAATGCATGTAAACATCTGACCACAACTGTATAGGGTTACAATCCTTTTTTTATCAGTCTTGCTTCCTTCTCCTGGCTGCACTTCATCTTGGACATTGTGCGCTGTTTTTCATGCAGTGGGCGCAGGTGATACAAAACAAAGAAAGAAAAGATGAAAGATTACCAATCCCTGCATTGTTAAAAGCACCTCTTTGCATGTTCAAAATAAGTAAAAATTTAATTTAATTTCAAAATAAATATTGCAAATGCACTGTTTACTGGATTTCTCATTGAATTTCTAATGTTCTTAGCTGTATGTTTTCCCTCAGAGATTGCTTCCTGTTTTGCAGCCCCTCAATGCCAACCAACAATGACGGGAAGGATCTCGCTTGCAGTCTAGACGAGTGTCTAACGCACTCTCTGCCGCGACTGTCTGTTTCTTTTCTGCGTGCTCTGTTTACGCAGTCTGGCTTAATCAAGCTGATGCACACGTTTAATATTGTTGCTTTTGTCCTATGGTTTCTTCTATAAAAATATGCCTGTGGTGATTTGCATTTATATGCTAATCAAGCAAGTTGCTGTGATACTAACCAGTCACTTCACTAGTTTGTCGCACACATCACAACAGAGTGTAGATTCCATTCATCTTCAAGGGCAAACAGAGGCAGATGAGTTTGAGGGTGTGAGGGCAGCCTTTTCTATCCATTTTCAATGGGAATGAAAGGGAACCTTGAATGGGCTCAGCAGAAACCCTGGAGTACGTCTGCAACAAATTCAACTCAATGCAAAAAAAAAAAAAGGTGCTCTATTTCACTGTTGTTCCTTTCACTGTTGCTTAATTAGATCAAGGGAGAGGCAGGACCTCCGCAGTGACCCCTGTAACAACAGCCCCGCAATAACATCCATCAGCAGAGCCATAACAGTTCTTGTCTTGCGCCACCACACATAACCTGTCTGCTGCATGTTGTGCGTTTCGTACTCTTGTGTTAATGTCCTTGTCTCTCTGTGCTGCATGCATGAAAAAGTAGTATACTTTTATATAATGTGGCTTGGCAAAAGTTTAGAATGATTATCAGCTGAAGCAATAACAATTAGCAGATCTGTTGCACATATACCAAGAGCAGCAGAAAGACTGAGAAACAGATTGCAGTGAATTCCCTCATCTATTATCTTGTTTGTCTTTTCGCTACTTATAGCATGCTTTATAGCACACACACGCACGTTGCATATAGCATACAGTTTTGTTTTGTTTTTAGAATGTATGTAAATCTTTTTTTATGAAAATTTCCAGGGTACAACCTATATACATCTGCATGAAACATTTGCTAAACAATCAGTAGTATCACACAAGATAAGAGTGTGAAAAGCATTTCTGAGAAAATTCTATGTTAATTCCAACTGCAGCTGCATCGAGTCACTATGCGCGTGACCACAAATCTGCTATTCTGCGGCTGTCATTGGTCTCCCTTTCACACCTACACAGAGGTAATTGTACTTCCCTTTTCTCTGAAATGTTATCATAAACTAAGACAATTCAGATATGAATCAGCTGATAAACTTCTGCTAATTCTTAAACCACAAGTGCGGTGATGACGATAGCACTGCCGCCAAGACCTTCTACCTCTTCCTGACAGTAAAGTGCTGCTCGACTCTGAAAAGATAAGTCAAGAGCTTGCCTTGAGACTGAAAAAGGAATAAAAGTGAAGCTAAAGGTGGAAGGTTACAGCAAAAAAGGGGAAGTAATTCATTGCACCTGCTCTGACAATGTCCAGAAACCCTACACTGCCTTTCCTCGAGACGAGATGACACATGTATGAATGAGGCTACGGCATCTGGGTGTCAGTGCCCAACTGCGCTGCGCTGTGCGCGCACATGCACGCACATATGCACACACGCACGTTGCATGAGTAGATGAGGAGATATATTCTCAGACAGATACCGACAGAAGTGATGTCACATGAGTTCTAGTGAAATTAGTGGCTAGCTGCAAGGACAGAAAAACAACAAAACAAACTGCAATTTAAGCTTTTTTTCCAACCACATTTGCAACAGTGAGCTCTCGTTCCTTAAACTCTGTTGTGTGTTGGAGCAACTCATTAAATCCAGAGAGCTTTTGCTCATACGTGCAGATGTTTTAACGGTTAATCCATTTCTTTTGATTCACAAAAATTCAATGGTGAAGCCTCCACTCAATCACTCTGGCAAGGAAGCAAACCCATTAATATTTACAGCTGCTCTAATCACTGCTGCCAAAGCTGCAGGAGGTTCAGCTTAGGCAGTTGGCGGGTCACTGACGCCTGGATGAGTCAGGGTTACACAGCTGGAAACATTTTCTAATATCCATCTTTATGTTGTGTAAGAGAGCGGGTCAAAGACTTGACTTTGTGTTGAACTTAGAGAATGATACACGCTAAAAAGTGTTCTCCTGACCAAACTTTAATTTAAAGAACTTTGTGAACTCTGGGCTGCTGTAGCCGTGGCATATACTCACTAAACAGCAACACAAAGTAGCTAAGGTTTTGTGGGTCCTTCAGGAGATACTGTGTGTTGAAACAAAAGCACAAGCTCTCTATTAGTATCCAAGTTCAAAAGCATGATGAATAAGTGGATTACTGAGATTACACGAGATTAGCATTGTAATGCAAGTAGAAATACGTGCGTGTGAACATGGGTTAAATCGACGGACTAATAATAAAACCGAATAAGCCCATAGTTTGCATGATACATTTATATTCTTGCAAAGACTGATGCAAAGAGAGATATCACTCTCACGCTTGAGTGCAAACTGAAACAGCAGCAAACAGCCAGTTAGCTTAATTTTGGAAACAGCTCAGCACACCAGTGCATGTAAAGCCTCCCTCCCCATGTTTAATGCTTACAAAAATCTAAAATGACTGAATGGATGAAATGTGCTATTTTTTTATAAGTTGGTTGGGTGAATTTTGAATCAGCTCTTTTACCTTTAGGCAAGAAAGCAAATATGATTTCCCTGAAATGCTGAACTGATCTCATTATTTATGAAGCTACCAAACATTAAATTTCGATTCTAATTTGACTCATCTCCCCACAGACTTCATCTATGGTTTTCTGTTCCGTTCATGTTGATGCTGCAGGCCCAGTAAAATGTGTTACACCAACACAATTTTTGGGAGATCTGTAAACCATCAGCAACATCAACAGTTTTACCTGCAAAAGATGCAAGCACATATTTAAAACTAGAAAATTGCCCCATCACAGTTCTATTCTTTTGCACTTTATATATATGTCTGTCCAGACTGATGTCATCGTAAAGTTGACCTTTGACCTTTTCAATATAAAGTTAGGACCAAAATCTATAGTATGCTCAGCAATACCAAAAAGTCTGAAAAACCACAGAAGACAACTAAAGTGATGACAGCATTATTTCCATGGTTAAGAAAAACAACTTCCAGCCAAGAACACTGTTGAGGAGGTAATTGCATACAGAGAGGCTATAACAAAGTGCAAAACACTGGTTATACTCAGGGACATGTAGGCCAGATTAGACTTTATCAGAGACTATCTGAAACAGCTTGCACAGTCCTGGAAAAGTCTTTGGAAAGTTAAAACTAAGATTAAAAGACTTTACAAACAGGGCACGTAAAACACTATTATGCAAATATTATTAATTAGTTATTTTTTTAAAAATCAGATTTTTTTTGTAGCATTATAATACTAGTTTATCTGAGACGTGCAGTTAGACGCTACACTGGGTCAATTGGCTCTTTGATTTTCACAAAATCACTGTCACAGTCTGGCAGAGCAGACTGAAACGTGGAGAAAAGGTGGACCCAAAACGCAGACACGGGAAGCGATGAAAACTTGACTAACCAAAACCACGCTGTTTATTGAAGTGGGGAAAACTACATACAAACAAAAAGGCTAGGTGAACCAAAAATAAGAAACTAAACATAAACATA
>VVHJ01029215.1:2084-16680 GCA_015107715.1 Tylochromis polylepis
AACGTAGAGAACACACCCCCCCCCCCCCCCATTTTTGCAGTAGAGTAAAAATCGGAGCCCCTTTAAATCAGTAAGTCCTCTGTTTATTTGCTATAAAGTCAGAGAAGTTCTATGATATTAGGCTGACTTATTTTAACTGGCAGATGCTCCTCATTTACTGTTGAGTGGATCATCGATTCTTAAAAGTCAGATTGATTGGTTTCTTGAAGGCCGGTGTCTTCCATACTCTATCCCATACCCATATCCTGCCTGCTGCCAAGATATCTGTGCTTACTCAATCAGTCTGCTTATTGATCCTGACCTGAACACGGGGTAAGCTGGCTCAGACTCTCATCCATCCATTGAATTACCTGGACTTACATAAAATGTGCACTAGAGCTTTGCCAGTTTATACTATTGAGGTAAACTGTGTGAGCAGCAGATGAGAAAACTTCCTGGAGGTCTGTGGTGAAATCATGTTGGGGTGTTAGATGGCTGTAGGGTTATTGCCAGAATTAATTTAGTCTTCCACCTGCACCGCAGCTGTATTACCTTTGATTAATTGAGCTTTCTTGATGGCGACTCCCTGAAGGCTTCACAGGTGTCTCGCTGAACAGTGTTCTAACTTTGCTCTAGTTCTCCTGCTGCTTCTTTGAAGCATCACACATCAGAGACCTGTCTACGTTTCCAAACTTGCTTGCAGGTCTCGTGCTTTTCACACATTGTCTCTTCTCATTTCGAAGCAAAGATTAAGACACATAAGCTCAGTGACAAATGTTACCCCTTGGCCTAGCTTATTCATCCTTGGTTTACTATCTTCAACAGCAAATACGTTGCACTAGTCTAACTTTAAAAATCTAAATAAAGCTTTAAAAAAAATCAGGATTTATAAACTAGAGTGAAAATCCACAGAAAATAAAAAAAAAAATCTACTTGTGTGTCGCTAAGTGTATAAAGAAAAACAGGAAAAGAAGAAAAGATGTTGCTTTGTTTGGATGACATCGTTTCATGATATTACAATCCAGTCCAAAGTTGTTGTTTTTTTTCACACAGTGAATTTGCTAATAAATAATGGTCTGTTTTTAGGCAGCACGGCAGTGTGATTTGAAACTGTTTGAATTCACTGACTTTTCTCTTTCCCTTCGTGGCGCAAAAAACAGTGTAATAATACCACTGATAAGGAATGCAGGGGAGGGAAGATAACAGCCCCACAGACAAATGTTTCAAAAATAAGAGCAGATTTCATGAGTGATCAAGCTTGTAAAGAAGGTAAGATTAAATGCAAAGACTGGAAAAATGAAAGAAAATGATTCTGACTACTGTTGGGAGTCTATCGCATATAAGAATCAGTCCAGAAGCGAAGGAATAAATGTGCTGGTGAAGTGACCCATAGATGGAATAATTAAACATTATACTATCAGTTTCAGCATAACAAATGCCTTTGTGGCACCAGCCAGGCAGAAAGTAATTATTTTATTAAAAAAAATAGAAAAAAATATGTTGTTTAAAGGACTCCAGTTTTAAAATTTAAAACGTTTTTGTCATTAACAAGATTTAGTCTTTTGCCATGGCCCTGTAAGGCTGTGCTAAGGTAATGCATTGGGAAGGCTGATATCGTTTTATGATGGTTTCATCAAAATAGGTACGTGAGTACATGACCTTTTTCACTAACAGCATACTAGCCCCAAATTAAAGAGGGCTGTTTTAATTTTTGGTTTACCACCATGCTGGTATTTTGTTTTTCCTATTATTAAACCCTGAAGAGCATCAAAATGAAGTGTGGCTTATCATCACAGTAATGTGATATTTTTCACAGTTGGTTATATGTTTAGCTCTGATAATTGTCTTGGATATTGGTGAATTTTGATGACAACACCTCTGCACATGAAGATGCACCTAAGGCCAGCAAGGACAAGATTTATTTTTTTTTGTGCCATTAATGAATTGCATAATTTAAATTATAACTTTAAAGCAGAAACTATCAGAGGTCTTTTTTTTTTTTTTTGGTCAATCTAAAACTGTCATGAAATCATCTAAACAAACTACAAACCAGTATCTGCGCTGTACTGAAAAATGAAGCCGGTGCAGAAGGGGAAAAGACAGCAGTTCACTGAATGGCCACTTGAGGCTCCAAAAGCAAAACTAGCGCCCATAAATACCCGCCCATAAACACCCTTGTTGAAAGATCAAAATAGGCACGGTTACAGCCAGGTTTTAGATGAGTTTCTTTAAGAAATACCCACCCTCATAACAACTGCAGTTGGTTGGTCTTTTATACCAACTTGTAAATTTTATAATTTGGATTCTTGTGACTGACAGGTGGATGGCAAAACAGGTTAAAGCAGCTACCTCTCTGTTAGGTATTTACTCATCTAATTGGGGTCACAAACATGGACTTGTTGTTTTTTTTCCTTTTGGAGGATTTTTGTTTTCAGGAATTATCTGGCAAGTGGTTGCTGTGTGGTCAGTTGCACTGTGCAACTGTAAGTAAAATTGTACAGTAGCATTTTGTTTGTATGGTACTTAATTTGTAACTACTTGGCACTCGACCCGCTCAGCTAAATATAGCCCTTTCTGGCTTCACTGACTCACAATGATTTTAATTTCCTACAGAGTGTACTAGTTTCTTTATTTGATTCTTCAGTTAGTATTTCTTGCTTGTTTTTAAAAGGTATTATATTTGTGTGAATCAGAGTTATTGTTATAATGGATTTTTTTTTTTTTACTTGTTTGTGTTAGCCTAAGCAAAGAGAGGATTAAAATTAGTTAACAGGCAAAAGAACAACTCTTGACTTTAAAAATGCATTAAAACTGCGCTTCCCTCCTCTGTCGAATTACTTTGTCATGGTTGAATTAATTAAAATCACGAGTTTGTGTGCATGCGCCTTTGTGTATGCGTACAGAAATGCATCTCATTTGTTATACTCCACTGGTTTGTTATTTACTGTCATCAGCTTCGCTAGAAAAAGTCAAATGCTGCTTAGAGACAGCTTTTCCAGCCTCTGAGCTCCTCTGCAGATTATATATTAAACACCTGAATGAAAACAAACTGTGATGCATTGTTTGTGTTAAAGGGGCCATTCTCTGCAGTCACAAGGTCCTGTAGCACCAAAGAACACTATTTGTAAAGTATAGTAAAGTCGAGCTTGATGAGTTTTCTAGTTTTTCTGTGTTCGTTCATCAGGCTCTTAGAAGTTATAATAATCCCACCTGCAGTAAAGTCTTGTTGATTTACACACTCAACCATTGAATCAAAGTACATGCCGCCATTCTTTAAAGGAGCCTTCTTGTTTATTTCACCGTGGAGTATTTCCAGTTAATGTTGCTTATATAGAAAGTAGAAGGTGTTCACACTTTGCCTTGAACAGCCTCTCTCGTCTCTCTTGCTGCTTTTGGATCTGCAAGTCTTGTTCTGCCGCTTAAAGGCAAAGTGATGCAAGTTGCAGGGAGCCAGATCTGGCAAGTAGGACATGCACTGGTAAGCAACGGTTATATTGGTGTCTACTGCCTTATCATTGTCCTGTGATAAAGAGGCACAATGCCATGCTGGCACAAGCCATAGTTAATATCCTTTGCGCCAAGTGTTCCTCCTATGATGCCTCAGGACATTCCAGTGGAGCCGGAGTTGATAGTATTTACTGTGCGCAGTCCTATGAATGTCAGAAAAAGGATGAGCATGCTACTGGCCACAGTCCTGACCTGATGCATGCCTTGGGGCTTGGGCGCTATGGCCTTTTCCACTGTTCTTATCACCAGTGATGATCTTGGACATTAGTGTCTGGGGAGTTTTACACAGATGTTGAGGTCAGTGGTGAAACTGCAAATGTACACATACAAGTGCTCAGAATTGAACTTCTAAGGATCTAAAGGCTGTAAGGGGAGATTGGCCAAACTAAAACTGGGTATTTTAAGATCCATAGGTGATGCATTATTTGGAAATATGAAACTTTGAAATAAACTCATGAAAAAAATATTACAGAGAAGACCCTGTTCTCTGCCAGTCAGTAGTCACAGTAAAATGGTCTAAGGACACTGTTGTTCGATACATCATAGACAAGCTTGCTACCTCATGACTGAGTGCCTTTCCCTCTCTTCTGATGCTTCACAAGCTTGACAAAGACATTAGAGAGGTGGAGAAAGAACATTCTAATTTAATCATACCCCACATCTATACAAAAGGCTTAGTGTTAACACAGCAACAGGAGCACCTTGAGCTCCCTCTGTCTCTATACAGGAGTTACTCAGGTGCAGTATTGAGGTGTAGGTTGAACCACACAGTCACTGTAGTTCAATGCTTAAAATGCAGGGAAATAGAATGTATTAAATTGTAAAAAAAAAAAAAAAAAATTTTTAAGTGCTTTAGGTCATGGCTATGACAGTGCAGTAAATGTAAAACATAATTCCTCTAACCACCAAGTAAAAACTGTGCAAGATGGAATGACTCAAGTGCCTCAAAATTACGCTAATAGATGATAAATGAATCCAGCACTTGATGTTTGTATAATAACATAAATAAGTAGTAAAATATTTGAATATAGAATATCTGGGACAGGGTTAAAGGTACTAGGGCAATTTTGAATACCATTGTTTTGGGTGGGGCTCTTGAAATTTGGTCGTATTTGGTAACAGCAAATATTTAAGGCTTCAAATTAATGTTTGATTATTAGGGCACAGCACTATATTGTAATGTGAGTCTGTTTTACTGCAGTGCTCTAATGATCTATACCTCAAACCAAGGTTCCCAACTGGAGCACGATGGCACTCTGTGCACTGTACTGACTGTAAATGTGTGCTGCTAATCACACTGACCTGCACCCCTCTGTACAATGATTACAGGCACCCCTGTAAGAAAGATGCCACTGGCATTTCAGCACTACTGGAAGGTTACATTTTGAAGGGAGCTACAGCTCTAACACTTGTCCAGTCTCAGTATGGTCTCCCTTGCAGCCCCTGTGCTGTGCAAGTTTCACGTTCCATTTATAATTTTCTGTACTTTGACCGCTTATTCTACTGTATGGAAGACAGCAGGGCTCCATCGCCTGTGGCTGTAATTGAGCCCAGGCTCATGGAAATGCTTTTTGTCTTTTGCTGCACTTCAGGGTTAAAGCATTCATCTGTGGATATATAATCCTTTGCTTTCCTCTTTAGCTTTAAAAAGGGGATTTTGAACACTTCCTTGTAGAGTGCTGACACTAAATGCAACCTTTTAAACAAGTACTTTAATTCAAACAAGGCTGACACTCACTACTCACAAGGGTCTGATATGGAGATAACATCAGTCACTCAGTCATCACGCTGCAATCCTTCTAACTATATATATATTTAAAAAAACTTGTCAGTATTGGATAAATCACATGTAGCAAGAACAGTGGTGAGAAAAAAAAATAAGGATACTGAGTTTTATTCAGTTCATACTAAACTCTTAAAAATGAAACTAAAACAAGGAAACTCGACTGTCTACTTTTGCATTTTGTAAAAGTTATTTTAGTCTCCATTTATTAAATCTTGACTTTTAGGGTCCTTTACAGTCTCTTTGTAGGATGCACACATCTTTCCAGGAAGGGGAGAAAATCATATATTACATAGACATATATCACATTAGTCCCTGGATCTGTCACACTGTTGAGATTTCAAAAATTATTATTTTTTTATTAGCTGTCAGGACTCTTTAGCCAAGAGATCATTCAATTCAGAATCAATTCTCAGTTATTCATGATCAATAAATACAATAAATACTATGTCTTTGCTTCTTTCCATTTCACTTCCTCCCAAACCACCGACTCCAGTTTTTTGGTGGATCAAAAAAATGAAACAACTCGCTGTCAAGCTAACTGGTTTTACTGATGGTTATCACATGATTAACAGAAAAAAAGCTGAAAAACAAATCTATGGAAACTTAACTGCATTAGTTCAGAAGCATTTTAATCTTCCTGCATGATAATTATGATTGACCTTAATTTACTGGAACTGTGAGCCACTGTGCTATTGTTAATTGTTTAAGCCACTCTGCTGTGATGGTGTTACGGGAAATTATTTAGAAAAAAAATGCTTTTTTTCCAAACCTTTTTTGAGGGTGAGCTGTGGCGTGAGCTCGCTATACACTTTTCTGTTTCTGCACTGGGATTCTCAAGGAAAGTTTTTACTTTCTTTCCATTCGGCAATCTTGTTACAAAAATCTTTTTTTTTTATTAGTATTGATTGAAATTCATAGTTCCTCTTTTCCTGTGCTCTCACTAAGATAAGATTTTTAACAACCCCTCACAATGTAGCAGGATTAGAGTCACGTGTAGGGTCTGATCAGGTCAGCTTTTAATTGCGGTCTTAACAGATTTTTTTTTCTCACTTCTAAAGGAGGACCAAGAAGGAAGACCGAGCTGATAATGAAAAGTAAAGTGATCCAAATGGTTTAATCATCCAATTTGATGCAATGATTGTGGCATGAAGTGATTAATAAGATCAGCTGACAGTGAAACAAATCCTTGCTAACCCTAACCCACAGTAGGAAGAACATTCAGTATTTAGCCTTTTTGTTCCCATTGTGCAAGAGGGAATACATACATTACTTTGATTTATTGAATCATGTTATTTAATGGCAGAGATTAATTAGCTATTTAGATAAAGAAATCATATAAATATTTTCTTTGTGACTTTATGCAAAGAAGTCATAACAGTGAGGGATACTTCACGTAGTGATTACATGATTCTTATATTTTTCGAGTGGTGAGTGGAGCAACCTGAAACACTATAATATAAAGCAGATGCAGGATAATAATAGTGTTGCTCGATTGAGATGTTGTAAACACAAATTGGATCCAAATGTACAATCATTTTTGCCATTATTAAACAATATTCGTAGCTTGGCTGCTGCAGTCATGTTTGGTGTTCTTCCTTAAGCACATTTGAAAATGCCACAGGCTTCAGTAAATCACTCTGTGCTGGTACAAAAAAGGAAATGTATGTTTTGGTTTGAACGTGCTTGAACATCGTGTTCCTTTTGATATAATGATTACATCCCCAATAGACTTAGTGCTTCGTCTTCACTGTATTTAAGTATCCAGCATTGTGTCTGCAAGAGAAAAGCCAGCAGACGCAGAGATGGAGGCTCCCACAATAAGTAAAAAAAGAAGATACTGAAATGGATATGGACCATTCAGTTGAGTCGGAGGCATTCAGGGATGAAAAATCTATTGAAGGACACAGAACTGAAAGGTAAGTCTTGTGAAAGTACATGAAGGCCAGACATAGATTGATGTACTCGCATCCTCATAGCACAGTACCCTGAAAAAGTATTTACCCTGAAGATAACCCAAGTAAGTACAAAATTCAGTTTTCAACAAAAGTTATCCAAACCTTCCTGTTCTGTGTGCCAGACCTGCTGAATCAAGAAATCACTTAAATAGAACCTGCCTGATAAAGTGAAATCAGCTGAAAGATATCAAAAAAGCAACACTTCATGGTTCCATCTAAAGAAACAGCTGTGATTGACATTCATGAGTCTGGAAAGGGTTACAAACTAATTTCTAAGAATTTGCAGCTCCAGCGCACTACGGTGATCGGTATTCAGAAATGGAGAAAACTTGGACCAGTGGTGAACCTTCCCAGGTGTAACCAGTCTATTAGAACTACTCCAAGAGCACATTAATGAGTCATCCTGGAGGTCACAGAAGAACCTAGAATAAAATGTAAAGAACTGCAGGGGTCACTTGCCTCGTTAAGGTCAGAGTTCATGATTCAACAATGGCATCCATGAGCGAGTTCCAAGGAGAAAACCACTGCTGACCAATGGATCATCTCACATTAACCTAAGAAACATGTTAATGATCCCCAAGATCTGTAGACTGATGAGACAAAAGTAGAACCTTTTTGAAGGTTTCTGTCTCGTTATATCTGGCATCAAACTAACACAGCATTTCATACAAAGAGCATCATACCAACAGTCAAATATAGTATTGGTATGATGGTCTGGGGACCCATGAATTCTGTTCTGGAGAAAGTCCAGTTATCTGTTCATGCCTGAAAAGCAAAATTAGGTTATCCAGCAAGGCAATGATCAAAAATACACCAGCTCAAAAGAAAGGTTTTTTGGAGTAGCCTAGTCAGTTTAAAGCTAGATTTTAAATCTTATTGAGATACGTTGAAAAGATCTTAAACAGGCCATTCATGTTTGAAAAAACCTCCAATTTGGCTGAAATAAAACAATTCTTTAAAGAAGAGTGGGCCAAAATGACTCCACGGCGATGTGAAAGACTCATTGTCTTTCATCACAAATGCTTGATTGCAGTTCTTGTTACCAAGGGTGGCACGACTACTTATTAGGTTTAAGGGGCAATTACTTTTTCACAGGTAAGCTTGGATAACCTTTTTTTTTTTACTTAATAAATGAAATCATTTAAAAATTGCATTTTGTATTTACTCAGGTAATCTTTGTTCGTCTTCCTTAAGAAAGCCTGCTTGACAACCTAGCGTTGAAACCATTTCTGATGAAGCTAAAATTTGGTTTCCTTTTCATTTGTAACAAGTATACCAAAAAAATATTTTTTCACCGTCGATATTTTGAAGAATGGTGGCATAAATAGCTTTTTTTTTTTTTGTCAGTTACATTTACTGAAAGTGTGTTTAACAACAGAAACCTAAATCAGACCCGTATAAACTGTCAGTTCTTGTCAATTCAGTTCTTTTACATTGTAACGTTTTAAATTAAGTCATTTTGTTTAGGTGTATTCATTTTTTTTTTATACTGCTCTGGTTGAGACCCAGGATAGATGAATTGTCAGTACAAAAGTCAGCACTGTATCTCTTTAATCTAAAAATAATTTAAAACAAAATAAAATTATGTGGATTTTCAATAACACTGGTAGACACTGGACTACCAGGAACAACAAACTCTTACTGGGATGAATCTCATGCATTTTGTTTTCTAAAGATTGTACTGTGTTAATGTTCTTTCGTGAACTGTGTTGCATTATTCATCAGGATTGTGTCAGCTGCTGTCAATGCAATCCTTTGGATTGGTTCTTAAAACTTGATGAGAGCGTGTTTAGAGACCACGGCAGCATGGATCAGACAGGATTCGTTAAGATCGCAGCTAATCTGGGTGGAACAGACCACGGTCCACAGTGACAGGGAGTGTGAACATTCTGACTCCCCCTGCCAAGCTTACACACACGCATGCACAGAAAAACATGACTACATGTTTGCAATTGGGATTCTAAAGCTAATACATGAAACCTATGAACAACATTTTTTGGGGGGGTTCTCATTCTGAGCATCTGTCATAATCTGCTTTTGATAAAAATGACAAATATTCACAGTTTCTTCCAGATTTGCATTTACATCCACTGGGAAAGGTAAAATAGAAGAAGAAGAAACAAAAACATGTTATTCAAACTTTTTTTTTTCGTGTACACAATGTGACTACATACAGTACTGCGCAAAAATCCTAAACCACCCCTCATTTTATTTTTGCTTTGCTAGGTAAATTTCAAATAGATGCACTGATTTATTGAAACATGTCCCAACATACATGGAAATACAGTATATAAGGCAAAAACGAAGTCTGTATAATTCCAGTGAAATTAAAAGTCACTATTTGACATGACTATCTTTATTCGAACTCTCTTAGTCAAGCTTTGTTGACCGTCACATTGTCCAGGTATGCCTTTATTAAATTGGCAGTGTGTTTAGGATCATTATCATACTGAAAAAATGAAGCAGTTGTCAGTCAGATGCTTTCCAGATACTGTCGCAAGGTGGCTTTTTTATGTTTGTAATTCCATCAATTTTGACAACCTGTCCAGCACCACTGGCTGATATGCAGCTCCAAACCATGACAGAGCCTCCACTCTGTTTTACAGATGGCTGTTGTGCCACAAATTTCAGATTTGGCTTCATCAGTCCATAATCCCTATTATTGCTGATGGTTTTTGGGGTTTTTTTTCAGTCCTGTTCTTGTGTAATGTGAAATACCGCCTTAAGAGTGGCTTCTTGACAGCCACCCTTCCACTGAGACTCATTTCCGATGAGTCTTCAGTGAAGAGTAGATGGATCAATTGAAGGAGGTCCTGTCAGTTCTTTCTTTTCTTTCCTATTTCTTAAGGATATGAATTTCAGATACCGTCATCTGTTGTAGATCATTTTTTAGGCCTTTTTTTTTTTTTTTTACCTCCACTCATCCATTTTCATTAAGTATTTTAAGAACACATTGTACACCATGCGGAGTTTTCAGCTAATAGTTCTTTGGGAATCACCTTGTTGGTACTTAACCACTAATAAAGTGACTTAAAATTTGTTCTTTGTTAAGTTTTCTGTAATGTGTAGATGCAAAATTGGTTTATCCGTTGAGTTGGGTCCCTTTTTGTGCTTGAATGATTCATAGGTCAGTGTGAATCAATCATTAAAAAAAAACCCAAAAAGTCTCCTTGAAAGCAAAAAATAAAGAAGACTCAAGACCTTGGCACAGTACTGTGAGTATAACATTTGTTCAGCAAACAGTTAAGACAGCATCTGTGTTATTTTGTTTCACAGATTATTATTTCTGCATATTTCACAAACATAATGTGGCAGTAAATTAAAATGTCATTAACACAAATCATTTCAGTGCAATCCTAAAGATTGTTCCTTTGGCCTCAGTTCTCAAAAAATCCCACAATACAGAAAAAAAAAAAAAAGATCTCTATCGCAGGATCAGTCTTACGGCGATGTATTTGTATTTGTTCTAAATAGGTAGGCAGACTTTACACAAGCTGGGAGTGATAACTGGGAAATACTGCATGTACATCCACATAAATGTAATCACAGATAGAACCTGTTAAAATGTCAATGCAGTGAAGTCATGTCAGCTTCAATGTATTTTCATTACTATAACCAAGCGTTATCTTTAGTAATGTTAGAATAAATGTACATCCACATCCCTACAAGTCTCTGTAGTCACTGAGAGGAAATGCCATCCCAACTGAGGGAGCTGACTCAGCTCAAAATCAGGGTCTTTTTCAGTGTTGAGATTTTTTTTTCCATTATTCATGATAGCACTGGCAGCATAGCGATGGAAAATGATGGATCAGTAAAGGGCATCAAGAATGTAACGGAGGAGCAAGAATGCTAAAAAGATAATAAAATAATATTAAAATAAGAGAGACACTGTCAAAGACTGAGTGAGATAAGTCTGGAAGAAGGATTAGGGATAGAGTAGGGAGTAGTCGAGGAAAGCGATATGACAGGCCTGAGTTGCTTCAGAGGACCACATAGAGCAGATGGGAAGCAGTAGAGAAATAGAGATAGAAAAGATTGTCTCTAATGCTGATAGACTGAAGAAATGACAAAAAAAAAAATGTGGCTGGGATTTGATAAGTCTCATTTATATCCTGGTAATTTAGTTCTACTTCCTGCTTTTCCACCAACAGGAAGAAGTCAACCTGTTACAGGCTTATCGACCAGCTCCACATCTGTTTCGCAGGTCTAAACCTAGTTAAACACAGGGGCTTTGCTCAGCACCATTCTACTCCAAAACAAGCTGCTGACCTAACAAAACAAGTGGACTGAAACATCACTCATATTGTCTGTGAAGGTTCTCAGTCATCCAGGTCATCGTAGTCTAAGGAGCTTGGAAAGAAACTCACATTGCTCATCACTCATATTGCTGAGTCCTCATTCTGAGGACTTCAGTTTGTCTTCATTTGTTCACAGTGTTCCTTCAGTGTTGAGAGAGAAAGAGGTGGGATACATCTGTTGCTCAGAAAGTCATTAGCAGCTTCAGGCTGTGCAGAAGAGCTTCATTTATGTGCCTCATTCACATATCCTTCTCTGTGAAGATGCATATGTGGAAGAGATGAGTAAACACAGTGAGGAAATCTAACTAAGATGTGTGGAATGAAATAATAAAAAAAAGATGGATATGGAGGCCTTTTTTTCCTTCCCTGTGTCAGCTTAATGACAATTTTCTGCTCTTCCTTGGTATAACATAATGTAACTTTCTGTTCTCTGGATGGAAATCCCAAGCTCAAAACAAATAGTGTTAAGACAGAGGGATTGGGACAGGACTCGCAAGTTGCGTGTATTTTGTTAGAGAACGAAGGAAGCAGCAGCTCTGCAGTTAACACCATTGCTTTAGAGTGATGCAAAAAATAAATTAGTTTGCAGTTCTTCTTTGAGGAGGCAGATTTGGGGTGCTTTTGTTTGCATGTTTACTGAAACAGCCACGTATCAATTGACAGAGAGATGAAGAGACTGTGGCGCACAGTTTTTTGGTAGTTCAGTCAGTCTTTAGATTGGCTGGAAGAACAAATGCTTCACAAAGATGTGTGTGAAAGGTTACTGAGTTAATGAGGCCTTTGCAAACACAAGCATTTTGCTCTCCCATCTTCTAACTGAAAGCAGTGCCTGTCAAATTATAACGTTAATAGATATTAAGTGTTGTCAAAGAGTAAGTCTTTTCTTAAATCAAGTTAATAATAATGGTTCTCTATTGTTTTCTTAAACCTCAGCAAGAAATACTACCCATCTCAAGCGCAGTCAGCTTTGTTAGTAATATAACTCTGATTAGTGGTCGTCTCCTCAAAATCCTCTTTGTACCCAAGATTGAAACAATCATATGTAGACTTAAGCGAGGTGCATGGTCCCATTCTTTTGAGCTTGAATTATAAAAAAGTCTATTTGCATCTTCCCTCTCAGGGTGGATGCTTCCCTACAGCTTACCTGTCCAGTGATTAAACATTAATAAGCTCATAATTAAAAAGTTATCAGTCTAAATTGCCTCAAGCAGACAGTGATGCTTACAGTCAGGGTTAAAATTCTTCTTGCTCTGCCAGTGATTTCTCTCAGTTCTGGAGGTGGTCCAAATAAAGAAGGAACCTAAGGGGAATCTTATGGGTGAATACAAATCTTCTTGCTCCTGCTTTCAACTTGAACAGCAATCCTGTGGCTCTTTCAGGGATTTACACAGTGAAAATTGTAATAAGTTTCAGTCTTGGGCAAAATCTCTTTAGGGAGATGGAAATTTCAGCACTTGAACCTTTCTGCTTCTTTTTTTAAGGCAAGGATGTGTGCATATTTATATCTGTAAGTCACTGTTGGTACAGTGGTTATGGAAATGACAAGTGCCATATTTCAGTTTTATCATAATCAGCATGATGATTTACATTTACGAGACTGACCGGTGAGGCTGTACAATGGTGTGAAGTAGTGTTTGCCCCTGTTTTCTTGTGTGTTTTTCACACTTAAATGTTTCAGATCATCAAACAAATGTAAATGTTTGACAAAGATAATACAAGTAAACACAAAATGCAGTTTTTAAATGAAGGTGTTAATTATTAAGGGGAAAATAAATCCAAACCTACATGGCCCTGTGTGAAAAAGTGATTGCCCCCTGAACCGAATAACTGGTTGTGCCACCCTTAGCAGCAACAAGGAGGAATTTTGGCCCACTCGTCTTTGCAGAATTGTTGTAATTCAGCCACATTGGAGGGTTTATGAGCATGAACCATCATTTTAAGGTCACACCACAGCATCTCAATTGGATTCAGGTCAGGACTTTGTCGAGGCCACTCCAAAGTCTTTATTTGTTTTTCTTAAGCCATTCAGAGGTGGACTTGCTGGTGTGTCTTAGATCATTGTCCTGCTGCAGAACCCAAGTGCGATTCAGCTTGAGGTCACAAACGGCCCCAGACCATCACATTACCACCACCACATTTTACTATTTGTATGATGTTCCTTTTCTGAAATGTTGTGTTAGTTTTATGCCAAATGTAATGACACTCAAACCTTCCAAAATGTTCAGCTTTTGTTTCTTCAGCTCAAAGAGTATTTTCCCAAAATTCTTGGAGATCATCAAGATGTTTCTTGGCAAATGTGAGGCAAGTCTATCTGGGTTTTTTGTTTGTTTGTTTGTTTTGGGGTTTTTTTTTGTCAGTAATGGTTTTCTTCTTGAACTCTCCAATGGATGTCATTTTTGCTCAGTCTCTTTCTTATTGTTGAATCATAAACTCTGTGTCATGATCAGCTTGCTGGCAGGCGGAATGGTGGACCCAAATGCAGGACTCAGAGATGATGTGATGAACTAAACTAACTTTATTCGTTGTTTCTCCAAACAACAATACACACACAAACTAAAGACCGGTAGACAGGCTGGCAGACGGAACACACGGACGGGATGAGAACACATGAGGGTATGACGCCACAACGAACCAAGAAACACACATGGTACAAATACATAACAGATAACGAGGGGACCAGACACAGGAGGGAGACACAGCTGAACCACATTAACCAAACAACACACGAAGACAAAACTGAAAACATTCACCAGAAACACAAACTTTCAACATAAAACAGAAAATGATGAACATGCAGCCTGACCTAGGAAAAATCAATAATAACTCATAACAAAATAAGTCCAAACCACTAGGTCACTGACCCAGGACCGTGACAATTTAACACGTGTTGAGAAGATAATTGCAGCATTAAACAGAGCGAAGGAGACGCTAAGCGACGTGCTCCTGGTGGCGATGGTGTTAAAAGGCTTGATGGACGAATATGACCCGTTTACAATGCATGTAACACAAACAAGGGAGGCTCTCACATTTAATGAGTTCAAGGCCAGACTGAGGAGCTTTGAATGCATGCT
>VVHJ01029216.1:6572-23881 GCA_015107715.1 Tylochromis polylepis
GGGGGGGGTGGTGTGGGTGTGTGTGTGGGGGGGAGAGAGAGAGAGAGAGAGAGAGAGAGAGCGAGAGAGAGAGAGAGAGAGAGAGCGAGAGAGAGAGAGAGAGAGAGAGAGAGCGAGAGAGAGGGAGTTTTTTTCCCCCTAACTCGTCACAACAGATAATGCAGTCAGCTGGAAAGTGTTTTGTGATGTGCCAAGCTGCACTGCAGGGCTCTGCGATGTGTCAAAACCAGGAGACGGAGTGAAACTAAACCATACCTCATGCATTAGTTTGTTTGCTTATTTGTTTAATCTACGAGGGGGCCCTATTTTGTTTTGTCAGAACATTGTGACACAGTATAAGTTGGCCTGTGACCAGGCCAATTAGTGTGATGCATAGTTGTCTTGGCGTTGTGTACAGCATATTCAGCAAAAGAAACAACTCTGCATACTTATATTTCTCTCATGCTCTCTCTGCACCTCTAAATTTTGCAACTATCTGTGGCACAGCAAAATGCCAAGTGGAACCCAGTATTTCATCCTCTATTCATAGCAAATTGGTGCCATGTTGATGTATGCGCTAAGACCGCTTTACTGTTAAATTTGAGCTATTTTGTGAAAAAGGGGGGGGGGATCAGCCGAAAGTAGCTTGTTTGATATCACCACGCAGTGTTATTATTATTTCGCTGTTAACTTTTAGTCTGCTGTTTATCAATTATAAAACAATTTTAAAATGGAAGATGAAAAACAAAATTACCTTTTTTTTTTAATTTGTGTGAATTGTATGTTAAACAATGAGAACAGTAAACTTTTTTTGCTGTTTTACAGAGATTTTCAGGTTTTCACTGTATTAAAGGGGTCTCACATTACACACCCACTGATTTCTGGAGAAAAAAAAACTGTTTATTTAGTAATATTGCACTTTAATCTTATTAATGTATGCATGGTTTTGCTGAGCACTATATTAAAAATTACTTTCAATCCCTTTCACTTAATGGATGCAATATTTATTTAACGTAATTAACACAGTGGTAAAATCTCACCCAAAAAAAGCTTGATTCTTTAAGATTATCATCTCCTTGGTCCAAAGGGTAGCGTGTATCCTGAGATTCTTCTTAACTTCATTTTTTGTTTAAGCCAAACAGTGTTATGTACTTTTCAAAATAATAAGGCATAATTGAACATTAAAAAGCCTATAAATGTAACAGTTTGTGTATTTACTGCCTGGAACCCTTGCGCAGTAAATTGTTTGCAACAAATGAGAACCTATTAAAAATTAACCCAAATGGAGCAGTGTGGGTCTCAGAAGCTGCTGCAGCATGCAATTTCTGTTTTGCTGAGGCGAGATTGTGGACTTAGCCTTGTTGTTCAATATTCTGTGAATAATTGAAACTGACTTGACTGGCGCCCAGTGTCTTTATTCAGTAAATCCTCAGATAAAATCGAAAGGAAAAATGCTGACTTAATCCTGAAAACTTAGCATATCTGACACTTCACTACCTGAGTTTGTTGAGCAATCGAATTTATCATTCTGTCTTGTCTCTCTTTCTCTCTGCTCCCATCCCTCCTTGGGCTTTGCTCCTCTCAGGTGGACTTGCTTGTGCCAACCAAGGTGACAGGTATCATCACCCAGGGAGCGAAAGACTTCGGCCATGTCCAGTTTGTTGGCTCATATAAAGTTGCTTTCAGTAATGATGGAGAGCAGTGGAATGTATATCAAGATGAGAAGCAGGGGAAGGACAAGGTAAGTTGTTTTCACACTACATAGTGATTGATTTTATTTTATTTTATGCTATTTGAATGAAGGGTCACAGTCAGCCAAACAAACCTGAAGCAGACAAAACTGTAGCAAATATCAAAAAGATGTGTAAATGTGTTATAAGGTGTTAAATTGTGAAAATATCCATCTTGGAAGCTGTCTGTTTCTCCTTTCCATTTCCTCTTAACATCTTCTTATCAGTGTCTCAAACTGAGCTTTTCTGGTCTGTCCTATTGCCTTTCTCTGGTTTGAGATCAGATAAGACCACCCTGTCAACCTGGCCAGGCCAGTGCTATGCTGAAAATCTTGTTTACGGTCCTTCAGCAGAGTACAAATGTCCATTCCAATCGCCCACAACAACAGAGACAGTTCAGAGCTGCAGCGGGCTCTTTGTTGATATCGGGGAACCTGCAGACACAGGCTAACAGCGAAAGCTGGAGCGTCTTGTCTTTCAGATACTGATTGCAAGAGAGGCGGTGTTTACTTTTCGATCTTCCTGTGTCATTGAAAGATAAGCCCTACCTCTTCATTCCGATTCATCCAATGCTGATGTGTCGAATTCAAGAACCCAAATACGCTGAGGATGAAACAGCTTTAGGATAATATACTGTATGCTTTGTTTTTTCTCCAGTCTAACCTAAATCCATTTAATTTCAAAATATGTAACATTTTAAAACAGTTAGCATTTTCAACTGGAGATGACATTTGTATGAATAAATAACTAATAATAAATAACCAGCTGTTAAAATTTGTGAAAGTTGAAACTTTTGAGGGGGACCTGTTTTGTTTTGGCAGAACAGTGTGACACTGTATAAGACTTAGAAGTGATGTATAATACAGTGCTGTGAAAAAGTGTTTTTCCCCTGCCTTATTTCTTATTTTTATGCATATTTGTCACACATTTCACATCATCAAACAAATTTTGATATTACACAAAGACAACTAGAGTAAATACAAAATGCAGATTTTAAATGATGATTTCATTTATAAAGGGGAAAAAATATCCTAACCTACCTAGCAAGTGATTGCCCCTCTTTGTTAAATCATGAATTAACTGTGATTAACCACGTTTTTCTAAGTTCAGTTTCATTAACCACACCCAGGCCTGAAAAAGAAACATATCATGCCACGATTTAAAGAAACAGCTGAGAAATAAAGTCACTGACATCTATCAATCTGGAAACGGTTACAAAGCAATTTCTAAGACTTTGGGACTCCAGCGAACCACAGTGAGAGTCATTATCCAAAAATGGAGAAAACTTAAAACAATGGTGAACCTTCCCAGGAGTGGCCAGCCTACCAAAATTACTCCAAGAGCACATCGACGACTCATCCAGGAGGTCACAAAAGAGCCCAACACAACATCTAAAGAACTGCAGGCTTCACTTGTCTCAGTTAAGGTCCGAGTTCATGATTCAACAGTGAGAAAAAGACTGGGCAAAAATGGCATCCATGGAGATGCCAAGGAGAAAACCACTGCTGACTTAAAAGAACGCAAACGTTCATCTCACATTTACCAAAAACATCTTGATGATCTCAAAACATATGGGAAATTATTCTGTGGACTGATGAGACAAAAGCGGAACTTTTTGGAAGGTTTGAGTCGTGTTACATCTGGTGCAAAACTAATACAACGTTTTATAAAAAAGAATATCATAGTCTGATGGTCTGGGACTGCTTTGTTGCCTCGGGAAATGGAAGACTTGTCGCAGTTGATAGAGCCATGAATTCTGCCTTCTACCAGAAAATCCTGAAGGAAATGAGCCATCAGTTCATGCCCTGCATAACTTGGGTTATGCAACAGGATAGTGATCCAAAGCACACCAGCAGCTCCACCCCTGAATGGCTCCAAAAAAACCCACAAAATTAGGTTTAGCAGTGATCTAATCAAAGTTCAGACTTTAATCCAATTGAGATGTTTCTGTATGACGGTAAACAGGCCATTCATGCAGGAAAGCCCTCCAGTATGGTTCAATTACAATAATTCTGCAAAGAAGACTGGGCCATAATTCCTCCACAGTGATGGGAAAGACAAATTGCCAGTTATCACAAATGCTGTATTGTAGCTCTTGCTTCCAAGGGTGACACAGCCAATTGTTAGGTTCAGGGGGCAATTACTTTTTTTACAACAGGCTAGGTAGGTTTGAATAACTTTTTTCCTGCAAATGAATGAACTCGTCATTTAAACTGCATTTTGTATTTAGTCACGTTATCTTTGTCTATTATTAAAATTAGTTTGATGATGCAAAACATCATCACTTTTTTTCATAATGTGTATTGCCGCAGTACCCTGTGTTTGAATCATTCTGTTTTAGCTCATTTATTGACCACTTCCCAATAAGTCCATCCTCCTCTGATTGGTCAGTGGGCATGAAGAAAGTCAGACACATAGACAGTATAAAAGATGGACCTAGTTTCCAGGTCTGAAAAATGAAGCTAATGCAGAACTGCCTTAAACCTGCATTTTTTTTTAATGGCCACCAGGAGGCGAGAGCTGTCCTATACAAGGCCCTCTGCTAGGAGCTGTTGACATTTTGCTAATGAGTTTATAGTCTAAGTAGCTCATTTCAGGTTATACTGTATAAATATAAAGGATTAAGTCTATTTATTACATTTTGGTGAAAAAATTAAGATTTTTTAAGATGTGCTCATTGGATACTGAATTGTGCTTAGCAAGTCAGTTTGAAAATACCAAGATGGCGACAGCTTAAAACAGCTTAGAAGCTTATCTCAGGGCCTCAGAATGGATCCATCTTTTGTGCTGTCTATGGTCATGCAACTTTGGTGCTTCACCACCATAACTCAGGTTAGTTTCTGCTAACAAATGATTTTACCTTTAAACAAATTAGGAAGACATTCAGTTTCTTCTCACTTTCCCTTTCAGTGGTTGTTTTAAGTATAAATCACGGCACATTATGTAAACGGTCATTTGTCAGGTAACATTACTGTTATAACAGCAGGACTTAGGCAGCACAGAGGTTGAAAAATATGCCAAGCGGTACGTTTACAGTAGTCTTAATGTTGTGTGTCACTATTTTATGCTTTATTTTATGCTCTGTTTACTGTCTGACAACAGAAACAGAAAATTGGGAATATTTTCACTGGAAATTCACCTCTATTAAAACATAGTGGCTAGTACATAGCTTGTGCCATCCTACCGTTAAACACGTGGGGATTGCCTTATTATTGCGGCAACATTGCCATCAGAAATAAAACAGCTCAGATGCTGTGAGAGCATGAAGACTCTTGTGTTCACTGTTGCAGCCAACAGCAGAACATTTGGTGTACTTTGTTCATAGCTGAGAATTTTAGAGTAAGAATTAGCAGAAGTTACTCTAGCAAGGAATTGATAGTGGACTGCCAGGCATCTGGCTGCATGTGGGTTTAGTTGAAGCAGCTGTTTGAGAGTGTGCCAAAGGAACTAGGTAAGTATTATGCCATTGTGTTACCTAATGGTGAAGATAAGTGCCATGTTTCCTGGGAGAGAACAGCATGGAATCCTTTACATGAATAAAGAAGGTATAACAGACAAATAAAACCTCACTAGCATAATATGAGCACTTTAATATCTGAAGGCAGACTGGAATTTTTGGATTCAAAATCTGTATTCCAGTACATCTATAAGTGATTTTTTTTTAAAACCAATAATACAATATGACAACACTCAAATTGTTTTTCAAAGCTTAACATCTTTTGGTTACTAGTTTTCTGTCATGCTTTGTATCATAGCCCAGCTGTGGGTCATATTCTGTAGTTTGTGCACAGATATTTTCAGGCTTTCTTGGAAAAACAGTTTCTGAGCAGTTTGAAGAGGTTACCAGTGTCTGTAGCAGGCATTAGGTTGAGGTAGTGTCCTGTTTTGTTTTTTGTTTTTTTGTTTTTCTTTTTTGTCAACATATTTTTGAAACACCTTGAGAATTTTATTTTGAATTTGGCACTACTGCTCAGGTAGAGCATCAGCAGGTCAAAGATCACCTCTGTGTAACATTCAATAAAAAAAAAACTTTTAAGTGTAAGTGTGCTACTGGGTTGAAGATGTTTGTGAAGCATCCAAGAATTATAACTTGTTGCTTCTTTTCAGCAAGATCCTTATTTGAAACGTTAGCATCAATCAACATGTTGTCTATCCAAATCAAAATGATTTGCCAAACCATGAGTTTGGATAAAGAATTTGACTAGTTTTTCTCTCTGTAACTACACACTATTACATTATATACACAGCAAAACATAACCTCAAATGAGGTATCACTCCCATCACTGACCAAAATGGAGACACTGATTTAAACTGCAATGTGACCCATTGATGGAGGCATGCAACCACGAGGGGAGTTAAAGCCTTAGAAAAGAGCTTCCATTTTTCTTTGTCTCTGAAAGATGATAGATCAAAAGCAGCGCTTTGTTAACACTAACAACTGCTCTCAGTTTATCCCCTTGTCTTTTCTGGGGATCCAGTGAAATAGAAGATCCCTGGAAATAATTTTCCATTTCTACAGGTCATATTCCTTGCTTGAGGAGTTTATAACACTCGTGGTGATCTTTGGCTAAGGGCCAGGGCATGCTCACCATGATTTACACTCAGACAATTTCAATACTTTGAAACGAATGTTTTCTAAGCGTCATCTGAGTTAGAAAATGAAAGAAGAAAAAATACCAGTTGTATCTCAAGAGACTGGTACATTTATTTTTAAGTCAGCTCCACATTATTTTTTTTGTTCTCTCCTGTGTTGTTATTGCTGTATAATTCAGAGAAGAACTAAGACTATACAGTCACTCCGAGCATGTGAGGGCGGGCGTGTTTTGCAAGACTTCAGCAAATGTCAATCAGTTTGTCCCTTGCTGGAGCCAAGTGGCTGTTCAGATGTATGATTCTTCAAGGTGTTTTCCCCCTTCAGTCAGCCAAAGCAGCCATTAATGCTAGAGGACACATTTGGCTGTTAGACTCCCGAGGCTCCTCCTGCCACACCACAATGCTTGACTTGGCAGGGATATACTGTTAATGTGTGTGTGTGTGTGTGTGTGTGTGTGTGTGTGTGTGTGTGTGTGTGTGTGTGTGTGTGTGTTTTAAAGGCACTTAAAGAAACATTTTAAAGTACTTCAAATTTTACAGACTAAAGGAACTCTATGTCTTAATGTGATGAACTGTCATCTTCTTTTACTTAATTTAGTAGCCACGGCAACAGTTGCATGCATAACTACAGCAGTGCAATAGGGATTTTTCTCTGTACCATAATTTGAGGCATTCATCTGCATAATGAAACTGAATATCTCAAATGCATTAAAAGGGCAAGACATTCAAACCTTTGACAAGAATCACCTGTTAATTAAAAAACACTGCAGATGATGCTTCTTGTAGCTGCTTAAAATACTGACAGGTCTCACAGCAGATAGTCAGTCCTAAAAAAAACCCAAAAACCCAAACAACCCAAATACCCTATTTTCCATCGTTTTTGGTGAGCTGGTGCAAATTGTGGCCTCAGTTTTGTGTTCTAAGCTGACAGGAGCAGCACCCAGTGTGGACATGCTGTGGCCAATCTGCTTCAAGGTTTGATGTGTTATGCCTTCAGAGATGACCACTTGTTACAGCCATAACTTGGTTGTAACAAGTGGTCATTTGAGTTACTGTTGCTTTCCTATCAGCTCAAAGCAGCCTGAACATTCTCAGCTGACCTCTGGCATCAACAAGGTATTTTCAGCCAGAAAACTGCTGTGCACTGGATATTTTCTTTTTCTTTTTCCTTTTTTAATCTGGACCATTCTCTGTAAACCCTAGAGATGGCTATGTGGCAAAATCCTAGTAGAGCAACATTTTTCAGAAATACTCAGAACAGCCTGTCTATTACCAACAACCACACCACATTCAAAGTCACTTGTCTTCCCCATTCTGATGCTTGGTTTGAATTTTAGCCAGTCATCTTGACTACGTCTGCATGCCTAACTGCACTGAGTTGGTGCCATGTGATTGGCTGATTAGATATTTAACAAGCAGTTGAACAGGTCTATTTAACGAAGTGGTGAGAGAGTACATTTACATTTCTTATGTCATGGTTTTTATGGCTTCAATATTATGTTTCATTCTAGGATATAGTAAAAAAAACACACAACACAAGGTAAACGAAAACTCAAGTGCCCTTAAACATAGTTTACGAGTGAGGCATGAGTTCGGTTAACTAGTGATTCTAAACTGGCTGTGTTAGGTGTGTTAGCCCTGCAATAGACTGGTGACTTGTCCAGACCTCTTGCCCTGTGATAGCTGAGCTAGGCTCCAGCTCTGAACTTGATAAGTGGAAGAAAATTGATGGATGGGGAAGGGCAGATACATGTTAAAGTGGTGGATGCTCATGGCCTAAGTTTCAGATAAGTATCACTGACACTATATAAGTTCAGTGAGACTGGATATCCCTAACATGGTCAGAGCCCGCCATTTGCTGTTCAAACCTTCTGTTTGTAACATGCAGCCAACAAGAGTAAAGTTGGTTTACAGAGAAACAAGACAGTGAATGAATTGAGGGGTCACACCAAGGCCTAGAATAAGATAAACAATGGTTATTTTGAACTATGAAGAGTGCAAACACACTCTAGCAGAATATAAGAATACAAATATGCATTGGAATTAGCATAATTTTATATATGAAACAAAATATGAAAAAACAAGTCTATTCCATGTTTCCTGATGATAGCAATGATGTGGCTGAGAGTCAGAACAGAACTAAACTTTGTCTTTGAGCAGCAGTGTCAGCACTCTGTTTTTCTTTTTAGTCTCGTCGACTTGTTACTGTGTACTCAGATGAGCAACAGGTGTTCGTGAAAGCAGCAAGAGTGTCACAACTAAGTTGGTACTCCAGGCAACAACCTGAGTCTCCAGCTGTGCAGTAGCTGCATTCAGCAAGGAGTTAGAAATAAAAAAGGAGAAGAAGATCAGCCTAACAGACCCTGTGTCATTGTGGAATTCTTCCGGTCAAGAGTCTGGATCCCCAGTCCTCTTCAGTGTCACATTCAATAGTAAAAAGGTATTTTATAAATATGGAATCTTTTTAATTCATCAAAGCTCTCAAATGATCTACCTAATGCCCTCTTTTTACATCATTTAGTTTTATAGCAGGCTTGGGGACTGAGGTCATCAGGAAATGAACAGTCAGAATGACTTAATGACTGATATGTGAAAAGACAATGAAATACTGAACCCTTGAGTCTATAAAACAGTACTTTTATGACTATTTCTGTTTTAAAATTAAATGGATTTCATACTTGAGACTTTATATCAAGCCAATTAATCATTTTACATTCCTCAAGTTCTCCTTTTGGTAAAATTCCAAAGACTCAGCAGAGGAATTTCAGCCTCTAAAAAGAGTAAAAGTAAGAGAAAAAGACTAGTTTTCTTCATCCAGAAAGCGATATACAAACTTTAAAACCGGTATTAAAAAGTACCAGCTTGCTAGTCACATTCCCCAGGCCTTCTGCCTTTAATTGGTAAATAAATTAATAGTATAAGTTTTAAATTATTATATGTTCATTAGTCCAGCTCACTTGCAGTGAGCAGTGTCTGGCTCTGCCACACCTGTGACACTCACATTAGGATCTTTGGCTTCTGTCACATTCATATTATTAACTGCATTATAAACTGTTAGATTCAATTGTAAAGCTGCCTGTATGAATTTTACTGGATGGTGTCCATCAGTTGATGGTGTCAACGTGCACTCTATCAAAAGCCCAGCTTATTAAAATGTTCTCACATGCTGGGTGATGTTGTTCTCCTGCAATGTACTTCATGAATTCACAGCATCCATTACTGTTCACATTTCACTGAAATACCTACAAAACATTAGCACAGCTAGTCTAGGTATTCTGGAACTTTTAAGAGGATAGAATAAGAGCACAAGATAATATAACCTGGACTTCTGGTTATGAAGTAACATCATTTATTACACATCACCTACTTTGACCATTTTCCAAACATGAGATATATGCCTGATGCCTAAAGAGGCCAACAGGTGGAACACAACTCAGCAGACAGATACTCAAATATAGATGGATGATTTCATGCCCTCCATTGTGCCCTCTGTTTGCAATCTCATCTGTCATTTCATGGTCCCACAGTGAGGAGCCAAATAAAGCATGAATTGTGTCCTGCACCTGACACCCCAAGTATTACAGTCTGTGTTGTACAACAGGAAAATATCAATGGTAATCATTTGCGCACTAAGTGAAAATCCACTGCTTTGCAACCTGGGCTCTATGTTCCAATCTTTATGGATCTAAATTATTAATATAGAGAAAAAAATCTTTGGAGCCAACTAGCAACCTCAAAAATGCTGCTTTGTGGTCCCATGGGACAATTGTCCACTTCAAAGTAAAAGTGCTTGTTTTGTAGCTAACAGGCTCTCTGGGTAAGATTGTTCTTGGAGTAATATTTTGCAAAAAGAGCTGTAAAACAATGGCAATCATCAGCTATCTTTGCAGATGATGTTTTTTTTTTCTTTTTGCCACTTCTGATGTGGCAGATGTGCAAAAATATTGAGCAGGGAACCTAAATCTTAAGCTGTCAGGCTACACACTGTTCTGCCCACTGTATCTTTGTAGCTATGCAGCCTATGCACCACCGCTCGTCAGTGGTAGCACCAGGGATTTTAAGCATGACATTGCTGGAAGGGATAGTGCTTGTGGCTGCAGTTGTGCCAATGCAAGGCAGGCTAAAATCTAATCTTGCTTGACTGCTGCTGTGCATGTTCATGTTTCCACAGTATTTGCTGAAAATATGTTGCAGAACCCATTGTAGTAACATCATCACATCTCAGCTGAAAGGTGTGTAGGTTCATTGTGACTTTAACTCCTCAGTAAGAGGCCAACATTTTGGCTTCACGTTATGCCACAGTAATGCAGGTTTGTGCTGATCAATATTAGCAGCAGTTATACACATAAGCTGTGCAGGAAACTCTATGCTGCTACAGATTGGATCAGCACAAGGTTTGCTTTAGGTACAAATCCGTGCATATCCACAGATTTTTCACCAGGTAATATAAACCCAACAAATATGCCACTTATGAAATGATGTAGAAATCTGTCACGTATTTCTCTCAGAAGTATTCCATCATTTAATATTTCGAAAAGTTAAAGCACACACAGTCACACACTACCTACCATTATGGAAACTGTGGTAGAGACATCTCTGCAGTTGAGGGGACGCTCACGTCTGCACATATGTCAGTCTTCACGTGGTCTGATGAGAGACCTATAAAAAATAAAAACAATTAACACTGGGACCTGTCAATGCTGTGTTACACCACTGACTATATGTCATTTTCAGAACGTGCAGTTTCATATACACAATCCCAAAAACCCCACTAATAATAAATCATAGGCCCTTCTGGGAGCAATGATTGATTTCATCACAGTGAATAAAAGGCAGAATAAGCCTTGTCTCTATTCCTCACAACCCCTGCACCTCTTCCCGCTGTGCTCACTCTGCCAATTCTATGGAGCTACATAGTAGACAGCAGCGGGGAGTGTGTGCGTTTGCGTTTGCGTTTGTGCATTTCTGTGTGTATGTCAGTGGGAGTAATGAAGCAGGGGATGAGGCTGACATGAAGTCTATCAGAAGGTGTCAGTTTGGGTTAATCCTGATGTTATCCAGTCTCTATACACTATGTATCACACACACGCGCGTACATACACACTAAAAGCATGAATGCAACCAGCTTATGAATACATATACCTTTCTCTCCTACACACTTCCCATGCATTTGACATGGGAGTAATTGAGGAGGCCATTGGCAATTAATACTATTTCACTATCTCTTTGAGAGCAGCTAACCTGCCACCGCTTCTAACTACAGCTGCAGCATAGTTAGCCTGGCACCTAAATGGTGATTAATTTTATCTTGTTTTCTCAAGGAATGGGTCACTAAGGTCTTTAAGTGGCTCTCAGTGGTATATATTGCTGTGCTTGTATTGGAATGTTTTACATGTTTTATGTGCTCTGTGACCGAAAATATTAAAAAAAAAATAAAATAATAATTATAGGGTATATCATTGACACTGGTGTTAAAGTCCTTACCTGGTTTAATTGGAAGGTTAGGGTTAGTTGGACGGTTGTTCTTACCATCTTAAATGACCCAGCATGGCTGAAATAACATACCAATACAGTATTTCCACTTTTAAAAACTTAAAGAGGGAAGAAAACATACCTGAGCCGCCTCTACTAATGGGGTTTTTCAAGTTTTGGTAATTTATCGTCTCTCATCAAGAAGATGGTGATGCTCGGAAAGAAGAAAAAAAAACACCCACCCGCTTCTGTTTCTGTTTTTGTTAGTTTCTCCAATTTACCCGTTCTGACATCACCATTATTTGTTGGTGGGGTAAAAATGAGCATAATGATATGATTTGGTAACATTAGACTGAAGAATGCATGTCATAAAATAGAGAAGCACCTTGACCTGATAAATCTGCAGTTGGCAAATTAAACTCTAGTTGCTAAGAAAAATGAGAAAACCAGTGTTGCATCCTCATTAATATTTTTTCACCCATCAGTTTTTAATCAGAGATGTGCATCATAACTGGGCACTGATTTTTGTTCTTATTCTTTTTTTTTTTTTGGAAAACACTGAGGACTAAGGAATACATTTGATAGGACTATTTTCATTGCATGATAATGCAGATTTTAATTAGTCAGTATTAATGGCACCATGGCAATATAATTGATCACTATCACCCCATACAGCAACTGTGTTCAATCATAACATCACCCAATACTGTACTGTGGATCATTCAAGTGTTTTGGGGTTGTTGTTTTATTGCCAGCTCTGAAACTGCGTTGGTTGCTAGCTCAATCACACTCGCTGTCAGTAATAGAATATGGAATATTTTCAACCTAATCTTTTTTTAATCCGTCATGTTACCCACCTCTCCTCCGCAGATTCTTGAGTCTAGAGAAGCTCCTTTTTTGCCTCTAAAATATATCTGCTGCCAATGGCCTTTCTTGGGCTCTCTGACTTTCTGCCCTACAACCATTCCCTATGTTGGTCGACATTTCCCAGCAGTGTTTGATGTATATCTGACCTTTGATGTTGTCGCTGTGTGTCCCAGAGCTTGAGGCCCAATTAAAACTAACAACCCCCGAGGCCCTCCGCCCCTCCCTGAAACCCACCCTTTGTTTCTTCCGCCTTTTTTTTGTTTTACCCGTTACTTTTCCTCTCTTACATACTTCCTCACTACTTTTCCCCCTTGGTCTCCTGCCACTGTGCACTTCTGCTCTTTCGTTTCCTCCTCATTTATAATTCTCCCCTCTCTTTCTAATCCCTCATGTCTTTCTCTTTTGTATTTGCTTTCCATCCCTAACATGAGAATGCAGACACATCATCTTTTTGCTATTGTCACATAGCAATCTATCATTTATGCGTATATACATTACGCCTTCCTTTTCATTTGGGTAATAGTTGTGCTGAAAATCTCAGAACTTCAGTATCAGCATATTGCTCATTTCCTCATTTGATACATGGGCCGCTTCATGTGGAGGCAATATCCAGACTTCATTTGTTCCATTTAAAGCATGTTGGGTAATTTCAACAAGTGCAAACGCTGTAGAGTCTCACGGCACAGGCAGTTTAATGACTTATGGATCTAATTAATGAGTTTATGAGATTGTCAAAGCAAACACAGGATATTACATGCTCGCACACTGTACAAGCACTGCAGGAAGATGGAGTGGACATGGAGAGGCTGAGAACATGTGACTGAGCATACTAGTACAACCCTCTGGTGCAATGGTGTTTGGGGGAAACAGCAGAACCCCAGTTTGCACACATTATCTGCATTGCAAAAAACTAGAGATTGTGAGAAAACAAATTAAATATTTCGCCACCAACAATTTAGTCATATGTTCAGTATCAACAATTTTGGCGGAATTGTTAATTAATGTTTTTACCCATTAAGTTGATAACATTTCGGTCAAAATGTAATTGAAGTTTCAAATTAGTTTTATGTAAAGTTTTTTAATTTCTAAAAAACAAGTCCTCCAGCTAAACGATCATATTAGTCATTTGTTTCTTCCATCTATGCGACCTATGTAGATTTTGCTAAAACGGATGGGAGCATTCCAGCTTATCAGACCTGATGAAAGGCCACCCTAGGAGTCAGGTGGGGTAGAGGTTGAAAAAAAAAACAAGCTTGAAGAAAACTGAGGAAAAGGCAAAGATTGTGGTCATTGTTAAAATGCTTCTACAAAGCTAAATGTATGTATATAACAAAGCTCCATTCTGTAGATCTTGAGCATTACGAATTACAGCCACGTTAAACTGACAGCACATACACAGTCGCTTAAATTTAAAGTGTAACTATAAGCCATTATAAGAGCTTGCACAAACTATTACTTATGAGATCTTTTTTTTTTTATGCAATGCTTACTTCACTCATAATTCTTGCTTTTTACTGCCAGATAGTATGCAAAGGTTTTCTGGTCAGTCAGGCTGGAAAACAAGGTAGCTCTGCTGTGTCTCCGGAAGCCTCTCTGAGCAAAACCACCATCAGGATGGGCGGTGAAAGTGGAGACTCATAGGAATTGGTTTGACAATGCCAATTTCATTTATACAGCACATTTTATTACATGTAAATCCAACAAGGTTTAACATAAAAGATAAAACACATACAGTAAACACCTAATGTGTGTTAGTCTGCTTTGCCTTAAGGCATTAAACACAACAAAATAACCTTTACTAAAAATGAAATGCAAGTTAACATATACACACACACAGACACAGTTGTTAAGTGTAAGCCTGTGAGAATAAAAGGTTTGTTTTTAAATGGAAACACAGCTCTAATTGACCTCAGGTCAGCAGACAGCTTGTTATAGAGAACAGGACCACAGTTACTGGAAGCACCCACAGCACACTTAGATCTAGTTCTGGAAACAGTTAAAAGGTCTGCACCTGATGACCTGAGAGGACCTGACAGCATTAAAAGCATACATCTACAGTCATGGCAAAAGTTTTGGCAGTGATGTAAGGTTGTTTTTCATGCACTTTGTGGATCGCAATACTGTAATTTAAAGTTGCTTTACTGTAGGGTAAAGACCCTACAATATTAGAAAGAGAACCTAAGGGAAGTTTTAAAAGCATCACATGTTTAAGAAGCTAAGCTAACATATTATATAGAAATCAAATAAATTACTTTCTCTATTTTGCTGTGCGAATCAGCAAAAGTTCTGTATCTCATACAAAATATGCATCCTAAGCCGTGGTATCCTTCCTGGTAATCATCGGTCACTCGGGTAAATATTGTATTCCACAATCTGTTGGTATGTGTTTGCTGGTTGCTGGCAATTGCTGGTGTGAAACTGGTCACAAAGAGGTGTACAGTGATGCACTGAAAACTTTTTTGTGATAGCTTGCACAGTAGACAACAACTTGTCTGGAATCACTGGCAAAAAATACAAAAAACTGCCAAATGATAGAGAAATGTGAAAAGTCAGATGTAAATTGGAAACGGAGACTGTTTATCTTCAAAGTTAAAGTTGTACCTTTTGAAATTTGCAGATTGCTGCAGTAAGTCACAAATGTAAAGGCAAACTTCTGCTTTGAAGGCAGGAATCCCCAGCAACCACCTAGAAGCTGATAAATGTTGCGAATAGGGAGTTGCTGACCAGTCTCTAGGCCCATGTGACTGAGGCCTTAGAGATGTATACATAGACATTTATGTGCTGCCAAATACACACTGACCTTCTCTTCGCATTTAACCATTAAATATTGACATGTTGATCTCTGTCTCTCTTCCACAGTGTGTCTTTTGTCCTGGCTTCCTCACCTCACCTCCAGCTGGTCGCAGCAGATGGCTGCCCATACCTGAGCCTTGAGGTGCTGGGGGTTTCTTCCTGTTAAAAGGAAGTTTATCCTTCCCACTGTCACCAAGTGCTTGGTCATAGGAGGTTTGTCTGATTGTTTGGGTTTTCTCTGCATTATTGTAGGGCTTTTAACTTACAATATTAAGTTTCTATTGTTGTGATTTGGTGCTATATAGATAAAATTGAATAAGAGTGTATTATCTTATCAGATACAGCGGGCTGCCTTTCAGTAGGAGTTGGGGAAGTCACCAGTCTGTCAGGACCTCATGGATTACCATAAGTATGTATGCATGCATCAACAAGCATGCACATTTACATATGCAGAAAACACCTACGAAAGACTGTGAAACTTCAACCCTTGTAGAAAACCTTTGTACAAGCACTTTTTAAAAATTAAAAACCTATTATATTTCCCATTGAAACACTCAAATGGAGTGATCCAGTACAGGCTCATTCATCTTACTGTGCTGCATTGTGGGAAGGTGCTTGGAGGTGCCAGTGGGAGGGTCAGGGGAGATGAATGCTTAAAAATATGTGAACTGTCAGGAAAGAGAGGCGACAATCTGGATTCTCTGGGACCCTGTCACAGTGAACCTCCAGGTATGATGCCAGGAGCTGTGGTAACCTGTGGTGAAGGTACGTAAGAGCTTCCAGCTCAAGGGCAAGAGGGGGATGTACAGTAAGCACAGTTGCTGGCCTCCCTCATGTCTTCTCTACATCATCCTATACAAGATTTTGGAGCTGAATTCCAAAAACTGCATTGGAGTAGATTGCTATCCTGTACACACAAACACAAGCAGATGCAGACACATATAATTACGTCCATGAGCAAACATTTGAATACATATACAGTACTGTGCAAAGGTATTGTGCCACCCATTACCCAAAGCCATTTGCTTGGAAAATGGGAAAATAGGTCCAGGAATTTATTGAAACATGTGCAAACATACATGGAAATATAGCATGTAAGGTAAAACAAACAACAACAAAAAACAGAGCTTTTTAGTCTACAATTCTAACACATTTCAAAGTTACAACCTTTATTCTTAAACACAGCCTTCACTCTCTTAGGCAAGCTTTCATGTCATTTAATTTAATTAGCGATCAGGAATAGTTCTTTGGGTTTCTTGCAGGACATTCAAAGTTCTTCTTTGGATGTCCACTGCCTTGGATCCTTGTCACACCATTGTGACCATCAGATATTTCCAGTTTGATCCTCGCATTGTGGATCAAAATTTGATGGCATTTTTTATGGTCATAATGCCATTAAGCCCTACAGCATTCCCCACTGGCTGAAATGCAGTCCGAAATCACGGCAGAGCCTCCACCATGTTTTACAGATGGCTGTAGACCCCTATTATGCTACATATTAATAACAATTTTACCCCAAAAATTTCAAAATTGGATTCATCACTCCATGAGACCTTTTGTCACTGATCTCAGTCCTGATCTCATTTAAGCCGCAGCCTTTTATCCTTGCCCCTGCTTTTACTGGTAAGTATGGTTTCTTGACAGCTACCCTTTCACTCAAACTGATGAGGCTTCAGTAAAAAGCTGATGGAACTGAAGGGCTAGCTCCATCTCTTGGGTCCTGTGTGAGGTCTTTGCTAGATTTTTTCTTGCTTCTTAATGACTTTCAGATATAGTTCATGTGCTGTAGACTGTTTTTTTTATGCCCGCCACTTTCACATTTGTGTGCCACTTTTCCCGTTTCCTCAGTTTTTTTTTTTTTTTTATTTCACATTG
>VVHJ01029225.1:8074-24255 GCA_015107715.1 Tylochromis polylepis
TTGCTTTCAATGTATGTACACCTTAAAGGTGCTTTTTGGGTTTACCTTCTGAAGAATTAACTGAAACTTTCATCACCAAGGGTAAAATTTTACCACTGGTTATTTCTAATATGTATTTTTAAATGCACTGGTGCTTCCGTAGTGCCTTTCAACTCAATGTGAGCAAAGTGCTGTGTACTACAAGTCTTATTCACACATTCATACAGTGCTTTTAGCTATATATAAGAACTTTTTATTCAACATCTAATTCCACTGGATGCTTCAGGGGCAGCAAAGGGTTCGGTATCTTGACCAAGAATACTTTGACACAGACTGAAAGAGCCAGGGATCGATACCCTGAATTCTAATTCGTAGACCACCTGCTCTTCCACCTGAGCCACAGTTTCAAGAGGTTTTAATCAAGAACGGGTTCCTTAATGACTTGCTTAGTTAAATAAAGATTATGTTTGCTCATTACACCATCCTGTGGTACAAGTTGGTATAACACAGTTAAACTTCAGTTGTAACGTACCTTTAATACCCAACATATAAGGGTTTCTTCTGCATTTTTACATGTATTTCAGGGGTTTGTGGTTCATTGTGTGCTAGTTTGATCTGAGATTGCTAAGGTGGAGCTGACCCTTTTCCTCTTTTTATCCACTCGAGAGTTTGCAGTTTCCTTAATAGTGAATTTACAAATGAGTTTCGTGAATTCACCGCACTGCACTTGATGCAGAGTTTTGGTAACTTCTCTGTGACTCAGCCGTTAAAAACTGATCTTTTTCTCAGGAGCTGGAACGACTGGAGGTCGAGCGGGTGGAGATGATCAGACAGCATCTTTGCCAGTACACCACCCTCCGACATGAGACAGACATGTTCAACCAAAGTGTAAGTGCAACGTCTGCTTGCTGTCTTTTGCAAGCAACAGGTAGTGCACATCAAGGCCTCATTCATCCATCCATCTGTTCTCTTCCGCTTATCCAAGTCAGGGTCACAGGGGGGCTATAGTCCATCACAGCTAGCATAGGGCAAGAGGTGGCGTGGCCTCATTCATATGAGAGGTGGACTCATTGTAATAGTACCAGCCGTGGTCTGTGATTTGGAGTCATTAATAACCCATGGGCTTCCCAAATAAATTATAACTGGGTTGAGGGCTCGGGCCTCTGTTAGGCTTGTTCCAGCATATCTTACAGAGATGAGATAATAATGTTATTTACCTAACCTGGTTTTAATGATGTGGCTCATTGGTGTTGCTGTGCAGTATTTAAATAAAAAAATGTTCTGAAAAACAGTATTTTAATTTAAACATTAATTAGACCGAGTGTTATTATATAGTCACTTGCTAATTGCTTAGGGTCCGATAGTCTGATTGTAAAGTTACCTCACTAGCACCAGCAGAGGGAGGCAAAGAGCTACTTTCTCTGAGTGACTGAAGCATGAAGAAGAGGCAAAAAAAAGTTTCTTGTTTGATGTTTCAGCTGTTGTTTGTTCTTTCAGACCATGGAGCCAGTGGATCAGCTCCTGCAGTGTGTGGACCCGACCAAAGACAGAGAAACGTGGGTACGGGAGAATAAAACTGGAGAAATTCGTCCAGTGGACATAGAGATCTGATATTGGCGCTGTCTGATGAACTCGCACCCAGATACAGCAAGCTCGAGGCTCCATGCCTGAGGAGATGATTGGGAGATGAAGTTTGTGCTGGGATCATACCCCTCCCACACATACACACACACTGATCTGTATGTGATGCCTAACAGACTGAGGGACGGTCAGTTTGAGCTCAGCTATTCTTTACGTCCTGACAGCCCACCTGCTGACGATGATATCAGTGTCTGAGGGAGTTTTTGTGAGGGATGACGTGACTGGTCGTAGTTTTGTGTTATACAAGCTGTTGCGCGGCACAGGAGAATGGGAACTTTGTGTATATTCTTTACTAAAGGATGCTTAGGTGAGGCGAATGTTTAAGAAGCACCAACGATGAAGAGAGAACATGTTGTAAGTGTTGAATAGCTTTATGTTAGGCAGAAGTGTAATGCTAATATTCCAGAAATGTAATGATTTAACAGATGCTGCTAAGCAAACTGCACTCAGAAAAAATTGTTGCTGTTACTTTGTAGCAGAATGAGAACGAAGTACTTTAATATCTCCAGTGTGCACATGGTGACCTTTGCTAGACTCCGCCCTTTCGTTACTGTTGCTACACCTAATTTTAATTGAAAACAAAATGCAGCTTATTATGGCAGTGGTGGCAGATTTACTGTTTGTTTTGTCTAATAGTGGGTCTTCGGTTCAATCTACGCTGAGAAAAACCTACGGTAAAAAAGCAGGCTTGTCTTTTATAACCGACAAACAGCTGAAATGACAGCCGTCGCAAGTGTTGACTTGATCCACATCTGCAGACGCTCACATTCTATGGAAAATCAATGCGTGCCTCCCACCTGAACCCACCAGAAACTGATGGATTCTTTTCATACAATAACTTTATTTAATGAAGCCAAGCTAAATTTTACTTCACACCAAGTGCTGTTCCTCAAAGTTTGGCTCTTCTGTTCTTGAGCACACACCCCGAACCAAACAATTTAATCAGGGAATATGAATCCCATTGAAGATTCAGACGCAATTATTAAATGGTGAGGAAACAAATGCTTTATAGGCCTGCCACCAACAAGCTGCTGTTCCTAAACTATGACTGACAGTAACTGATCATCACACTTAGGAGTTGGGCAATAGCCAATGGTCAATTGCAGAGGACTAAAATCCCAAATCTGGCAACACTTCACAAATCTGATTTTCTCCTCCTTAAATTTCTATTAAGAATTTTAAATCAGCCAGCTGCACTTTACATTCAAATGATTTTTAATAAAATTTTACTGTAAGTTGCTGTTCATATAAAAAGATATCTAAAGACTAGTTGCTACAGACTTGTTTTTGGTTATGTTCATGAAGCATAACTGTGACATATATGTGTAAATATGTTAGGAGGTGATTTGCTCTGAAAGGGGATAGTAGTGGGAAGAATGTAAAATAGAATAAATAGTAGATTTATACAGAAAAACATATGGTAGACATTTGGTACTGATAATATATGAAACATACAAGTTCTTTATACACAATAAAACATCTCTTTAACAGTATGATACAGTTTTGGAAATATGAATCAGTTGCTTCAGTTGGATTTGGTGACCGTACTGCAGAAGCTAAACGCCATAACAAATGTTCTTGTCCAGTATTATTGCTTAGTACTGCTTGACTGCTAAAAGGAGAAAATTGAGATGTTTTTGTACATTAACAGCTAAAAGTTGGCATTTTTCATTAATAAAATGGAACTATGTCTCAAAATGTTGCTTTGTGGCTTGTTTGTTTCCAGAAAGTGGGGGGGAAAAGCAAGAAAATGCAGTAAATGGAAAAAAAGGTCTTTTATTTCCTTAAAAAAAACATATTTTCACATTCAACAGCATATTTGGTCATGTCTTGTTACAGGTTTAGGCACTGTTAATAAAGATGTAGAGAAAAGTTCAGACAGAGATACATTTGAAATATTAAAATACACTGACATTAATGACCTAAAATACCCCATGGGTTGACAGCACCCCAGTAACACTTTATGATAGTGACTGAAGTCATTTATAAGGCAAAAGTTAATCATGAAAAAAAAAAGTATTTTATATTTATGTCACTCATGTACTGACTCAAAAAATTCCCTATAGCCTCTTGCATATATGATTTAATAAATACTACAGCCAGTTTGAACCTGTTTGGCTGTACATATTGTAGCTGACTATATTTATCTTAAAGGTTCTCACAGATTTTGCTTAAATGTAGGAAATATTGACTACAAACAGTAGTTTCCTGATTCCTGATGATCACACTTACATGTTTCAGATCATCAAGCAAACTGCAGTATTGGAAAAAGAGAGCCTGAATCAATACAACGTGCAGTTTTTAAATGATGAGCTTATTTATTAAGAGGAAAAAAGCTATCCCAACCTTCCTGGAAATGTACGAAAAACGCTCCACCCCAAGTGTGCTGCCAAGCTGCCAACCAGTTACTGGGTTTGGGGGCAATTACTTTTTCACACAGCGCCAAGTACGTTTGGATGACTTTTTTCCTTGAATAAATGAAATCATCATTTAAAAACTGCATTTTCTGTTTACTTCGGTTACTTTTGTCTACGTGTGTGTTTGATCTGAAACATGAAAGTGTGAAAACCTAAGAAATCAGGAAGTGTAAATACTGCTTCATGGTACTGTAGCAGGATAACATGTACATTATGGCCTGGAGTTTAAAAAGCCGTGTTCTTTAAAATTCACTTACAGATGTTACAATATAACCTTTAAACCTATAAGGGCGGACAAACAGGAAGCTAACTTGAATGTGGCAACCAGAGATCCTGTTAATGACTTATATTATTTATGTTACATATGACCAACTTAGGCTAAGGATACAGAGTGGCTTAGCTAAAAAACACGACTTCTCAAATCAGTGAGGTTGCTTACTTAATCTTTAGTGGCTGGTCCAATTCTAGAAAATCTAGAAAACTTTCTCAGTGGTTAGTTAGACTTTGTAAAAATGATTTACCAAAAGAAAGTTGTTTAAGGATATAACAACATAATCCATTTTACTATTATCCTTGTTCTATTGTAGCAGCTTATTGGAAATAAAAAAAAAAGAAAGACAACTTCTTTAAAGTTACATAACATTTGGGGACTTTCACCCATAAAACATCCAGCACTACAAGTTTGTGACCATATTTAATGAACCAAAATTGACCATATTTAACTAATGCTAGCAGGCTTGATTAGCAAGCTGTATCCATAAACTGTGCGTGTTTACACAAAGACAACTATATCTGCTAATTACTGCAAAACAACAGATTAATAAAATAGTTTGTCACTCACCAAAACTGAAGCACAAATGTCTGGAACAGACTCAACCACCCATTGGTCAGTTAATTCCATTAATATTGTTCCAAACAGCGTTCGATCAGAGATACAGATGTTATGATGGGAGAAACTACGCTTTAACCCCAACACCGTTTTTTGTGCCAGGCTGTATAAATGCTTTTCAGTGCAGTAAAGTTCCACCTTTAAATTTTAATGTCTGTAGGGGATTGACTTGCTTTTGGAACAGCCTCATGTGGCCATTAGAGGAACTGCAGTTTCTGGGTGCGGGCTTTATTTTGTAGCCCTGGAGACTTTGTCTGGCATTTTATGTGTTAAACAAATACAATATCTCATATAAAAATAGTGTGTTCCAGAGTGAGAATCAGCCTGAGGATTTCTCTTTTGATATTTTATGGCAGATTTACTGAATTAACTGATAGCCTAATAAAAGACATTTATGCACATTGCAATAAGGTGTTACTTAAGGGCAAATGTGGAACATTTGGGAATACATTTATTAGTTTTTACATACAAATATTACAGTATAAATGGATATAAAGGAGATGTAAAGCTGGAATGTGTCAGGGCTATGACCTTACACTCAGAGAGGAAGCCACAAGTACATTCTAAAAAATTCAACAGGAATGTACAGCATACACAAAAAAGTCAGGTTCCACCCATGGAACCTTTCGGATGTTTCAAACTTCATACTGTACCATGCTTCACTTCTGGGGGATGATGGTGAAATTGAAGCCATGCTCCTAATCAATCATGAGCTTCTTGAGGGAGTTGAGATAGGCTGGGATGAGGGAGCTGACTGCCTCCTCGTCATCGTTGAGGATCTTCTCTCCTCCGCCTTCCGAGCCCACTGAACTGGGTGACCGGACCCGGCCTGGGTACGGAGTGCTGTAACCCTGTTAGAACACACACAGGCCTTAGAGTCAGAACAATTAGTTAGTAGGAGAGGCCAACATGGAGTTATTATTTAATAAACCTGTTAATATACGGTACTGTTCCAGAGAATACTTACGGAGGAGTATCCCTTGCCGAAGCTTCCTCTGTTCTTGGTCCTAATCTTGGTGAGTGCTGATTCAGCAATGTCCGCCCTCTCTTCGGCATCATCCAGCTCGTGGACGGTCTTCCTGTACTTCGCCAGGTTCATGTTAGCTTGTTCCTCCTGAAGTGACAGCAGTGTGAGTTATTTTAAAAAGCGCTCAAGCAACATGCTGGGAAACGTGTTCAGAGTAAGAGGATGAGGTGACGTACGGCCTCCTCTACTTGTCTCTTGTAGGCCTTCATCTTGTTTTGCAGCCTCTCCACCAGCTCCTGCATCCTCTGCTGGTTCTTCTGGTCCTCCTCCGACTGGAACAGCAGCTCCTTCAACCGACGCTCGTTCTTCCGCAGCGTCTTCACCGTCTCAGCGTGTCGCTTTTGTTCCGAGTCCAACTCCAGCTCCAGCTCTTTCACCTGCATGCAAAGAGTTACTGCTAGTGTGTGCAGGAAGGCTTCATATTTATCCACAGAGTGTTTAGTGAGGACACACTCTGTTACAATTTGCTGTTTGTTTGCCAAAGGTTCCATAAAAGCAGGACTGTACTACAGGCAAGACAACCAACACTCCAGATTTGTGTCAATAAGACACAGCTTATAACTTACAAGCTTATAACTTTGTTTTGTCATATTTCTGTATATGCCAGGGCGCAACATGCAACGGCATGTGCAAATGGCTAGCCACTAGCATGAAAATATAAATCCTTAATCATCTAATTAGTGTTTTTCTCTGCTTCTTATATTCTAAAAACGTATTCTGACTTGTCAGCTTACTAGGCCTACTTGTTATGTAAGCTTGACATCTTGAAGAACAGTAAGTACATGGATGCAATGTTAAATCTGTCTGTTTACTTCATGTTTCATTATTATGTCTGTGGTTTAAACATTGTCAATGTGGCATTATTTAAACATAGAGTGACCCAGCTGTCTCAGCCAATTATAGGCCAATCTCCAACCTTCCTTTTATGTCAGAAAGTCTTGAAAGCGTCGTTGTAAAACAGCGATCCGAACATCTGCAGAGGAATGGTTTATTTGAAGAGTCAGCTTTCAGAATTCATCACTGTGTTGAACACCTCCTTTGTTCAATGCAGACACGATGTAAGAAAGAGACAAATAAGCCTGAATTGAAATCTTTCCAGAATGGTTTAGAAACATAACCTGTAGGAGGATTTTCTTGCAGGTTTGACTTTTTATGTCTCTGTGCCCACTGGTGTTGATTTAGATGTTACTTTAAGGTAACGGTTCAAATAAGCGCCAGGAGGCAGCATTTTCACAAAGGCTGCCAAGTAGCAAGATTTTCTTCTGGAAGAAATTTAAACTGCAGCAATATCGCTTATTTCTGTTGCACTTAAAGGAAAGTAGACTTTACACATTGAGTTACTTCATAAATATAACAGCCAAGTACTTCTTCTGTGTAGACACTTATAGCAGGGATACTCGTGACCACACTAACTAAAGTAACTGCACATGTCTCAGAGCAGTTGCTTCACAGCTCCACCACTGTGAGGCTAAAAAGAAGCGTTAACAGTTCAGGCAGTCTGACATGTTTGCATGTACCTTTCCCTCCAGCTTCTGGATGATCTTCTTTCCTCCTTTCAGAGCCATCTGCTCAGCCTCCTCCAGTCTGCTGCTCATTTCTTTGATCTGGGCTTCCAGACCTTTCTTCACTCTCTCCAGGTGGAGCGTGTGCTCCTGCTCTAGACGCAGCTCCTCTCCAACTCGTGCAAGCTGACAGAACAGAACATCCATTTCCAACGTTACCGACCTCGTCTGCTGCGTGCTGCGACATGGAGTCATCTCATGTGTTTTACCTCACAGGTGGCCTTCTTAGCTTTGTCTGTGCATCCTCTCATCTCTGCCTGCAGCTCCTCGTGCTCCTGCTGCAGAGTCTGGAGATCCACCTCCAGCTTCCTCCTGCCGCTGAGAGCCGACTGGAACTGGACACACATCAGGAAGTCTGTGAGTGTATGTGGGTCTGGTTAGACTGAGTGAAACAGAAAGCAGAGGCACTGTGTGATACCTGGTTGTTGAGGTCGCTGTATTTCTCCACGGCCTCCTGCAGCTCTATCTCCAGAGCCTTTCGGGCCCTCTCGGCGCTCTCCAGGGCCGCATGGGTCTCCTCACCCTCGCCGACCAGCAGAGAGCAGCGTCGCTCCATGGCCGCCTGCTCCTCCCTGCACTCCTCGTGGCTCCTCACTTCCTCCTCCAGCTGAGCCTGCAGCTCCTGTGACAGACACTTGCTCTGTGACTAGGGTTGTGCAGGAAACACTTACTGTACTTGCTGGATGTTGTGAGCAGACCTTGATCTGCTGCTGCATCTTCTTGCTGCTCTTGCTGAGCTCCGTGTTGCTCTTTGTGAGCAGGTCCACCTGTAGTTCCAGCTCATTGACGTCAGCCTCCAGTTTCTTCTTCAGTTTTAGTGCCTCTGCCTTCCCTTTCACCTCTACATCCAGACTGGCCTGCAGGGATTCTAACGCCCTCTGGTGGCTTTTTCTAACGTTGGGCGTGAGGGAGAGGAGGCAAGGCAGAATGAACAAGATGAAAAACATATCGTCTTAGATAAACAGCGAACACGCAGGCTATAAAATAAAGATGGCATATAAGTGCCAAAAATGAGCTCTAATGGCCACTTGAGGGTTCTGTTCATTCTCCTCTGTGTTCATGAATCTTTAGCTTTCATAAAAGTGTTTAGAAAAAGTTCTGTTCTAGATTTAGATGCTTACTTAAGTAATGAAAACAAATTAAAAATCATAACAGCTAATGATTACGCTCATCAGAGTCAGTCCCTTAGACTTGGAGCATACACCTGGTAGTTGTGCTGGATCGAGGCTGGATCACACGCTCACCAAAAACCAACTGCTCTAGATTTGGTTGGACTGGACCACGAGCACCTCTTTCAAAGGGTCTCGGAGTGGCTTCTTTGGTCTGCACTAGACTACAATTTCCATGTTCACTTCTGCACAAATGAACCGCATCAAGGGAGAAAATTACCTAAAGTTTAAATAGACTAAACCCTGTTCCAGTTTCATGTGTAACTGTGTATTATCTGCAAACTTTAAAAAGAGACATTATGGTGGCAGAGTGATACTGGAGAAAAACACAATAAAGAGAAACATGAAGGATGAGAGGAAGCTGAGGTACCTCACGGCCTCTGCCTCTTCCTCCTTCTCCTGCAGTCGGCGCTCCAGGTCTGCTTTTGCCTGAGACAACTCGAGCTGCAGCCTCAGCACTTTGGTCTCCTCAGCCTGGCAAAACAGGGCAAATAAAGAAGAAACACACAAATTACAAACAGCAAGCTTCAAATATGGAAGCAAATCTGGACTTGATAAAGCACTCACCTCCAGTGCAGCCTCAGATTCCTCCAGTGAGGCCTGGAGCTCTTCTTTCTCCATCTCAATCTTCTTTTTTGCTTTCTGGAGCTCATGCACGCTCTTGCCTCCATCGGACAGCTGCTCTGTCAGGTCTGCTACCTCCTCTGTGGGACAAAGAAGAAGCTGCATATGAAGCAAACTAAGACAGGCAGCTGTATGCTAACTGCAGCCCTCACGTGTGCGCCGTCATACCCTGGTAGGCCTTGTTCTCCCTGCGCAGAGCCTCTAGCTGCTCCAGAGTCTCTTCATGAGCCGTCTTGAGTTTGAAGAGCTCGCTGGCATGTTGCCTGCTCTCCTTCTGGCAGCCCTCCACCTCGGCCACCAGCTCCTCACACTTCTGTTTCCAGTCTCCTAGCTGCTTCTCCAGGACCCTCTGCTTCTTATCCAGAGCCTGCCCGCAGCTGCTGGCCTAAGGCAGGCAGCATACACTGCTATAACGCCAAAGCTTTATGGCAAGGCATCAAATAAATGAGTATCTAACGAGCTGCTCTGTCTACCTTCTCCAGGTCCATACAGAGCTCCTCCACCTCTCCCTGCAGCCTCTGTTTGGTTTTCTCCAGTGAGGAACATTTCGCCTGGGTGGCCTCCACGGCCTCCTCAGCCTCCTGAAGCCTGGTTGCCAGCTTCTTCCTGTGACACACATATGATTTGGACCTCTGAGACACATCACAGCAACTATTCAAGGCATCACATCTCGTCAGATGAAGATGAAGATGATAGCTGCCAGTATGACCACCACATACTTGGTCTCCTCTAGCTCGTCTGCGTGCTGGATGGCGTCGGCCTCGTGTTTGGTCCTCCAGTGCGTCACCTCACTGTTGAGTTTGGAGACGAGGCGCTGCATCTCCTGCTTGCTCTCCTGCTCCTCCTCCAGCTGCTCCCTCAGCAGCTCGCACTCCTGCCGCACTGAGCTCAGAGCGCTGCTGACCCCCTGCTTACACTGGCAACACCAGCACAGACACACTTTGAGCACACTGTAAAGCCCAGAAATATAACACAAATCTGCGCTAACACAGTGACTCACTTCACTCATGGTTGTTAAAAGGTTTTTTAACCTGTTCAGAGGTTTAAACAGCTCGACCTGAATTACTTAACAATAAATATAGTGTCACAAACACAATATAAAAGCGGAACTAACATATAAAAAGCTCTGATAAAATGACAAATCCTTTCGGGACACTAAAATATTCATAGAGGTGTCAGTTAGTCTTCACTCTTACTGCCCATCTTTTTGTCTTTTCTTGATCCCACTCAGTATATGTATGTGTATATACTGCATATTTAAAAACGTTTCTTTTTGTATGCAGAGAGCAAAGTGTAACAGTGTCAAATTCCTTGTTTGTGTGCACAAACTTGGCCGAATAAAGATGATTCTGAATCTGACAATCTATGACTGCATGCATAATACTCTTCTTAGACTGGGAGGTTCCCACGCACACTTTCCCATTACCTTTCACCAGACAGACTAAATCTGAAGATTGTCCATCAATCAACCCTGACACTCATCTCCACCTGCTTCATCCTGTCTGCAGTTTCTTCACTGTCTGTTGCTTTGGATAGTTGACCCGAGGTGTTTAAAACCATCCACCTTAAATACCTCTCCTCCTTGCGTCTCCAACATCCCACCTGCCTCCCTCTCATTCCCATGCACATAGATTCTGTCTTGCCTCTTCTGACTTTCTCTCCAGTGCATATCTCCACCTCTCCAGACTCTCTCCCTAATCTTACCAAAAACGATCACTCTAATAACCTCACAAAGGTAATCACATTCACAGAACACTCTATAATAGTAGAAAAGTTTTAAATACTAAGTTTGTGTAACTCAGTCTATTGAATTAGCCTACTTTAAAAGTGTATGTTCAAAACACAGACCTTGACCTCCTCATCAAGCTGTTTCTTCAGCTCTTCCACTTGTGACTGGAGGAGAGTCTTGGATCGGGTCAGCTGGCTCACTCTGGTCTCTGCCTCCTCCATCTGTCGACTCACGTCGGCGTTATCAGCTGACAGAACACACAGGGGCACCGGTTAATGACACACTGTAGCATGCAGCAGAATTCAGGCACCAAAGACACACAGTACACACACACACACACACACACACACACAAAGCAGAGAATGTGATTATTTAGCTACAAAAGGCAGATGCAGTTTAAGTCATGCATATAGAATGGCAACGTGGTAGCAAAGCAAAGACACATCTTCCAGTAAGTTACGTTTATTTTATTTCAGTGGTTGAAAAAAAATATTTCACATTATTCTGAGCTCACATGGGAGAAATGCAAAAAGAGCTGTGTAATGTCTTAGTGTAGCATAAAATGTTGTGCCAATAGACTACACATTTTCACCAGAAAACCTGGAGACACGGTCCTCAGAATCTTAGATTAAAAGATGTGATCGTGTTGCATTATAGGACATATATGCAGTTTTTCTGGTGCTTTACTCTTACTTGGGATTTGCTCTAATTTTGATTGACCTTCCTTCTTGCTTTGGTAATCTTAATGTAATTAAAATGTATGTAAGCATACTTGATATTATCCTAACTCCACATTAGGTCTCTGCCTAAATGGTTTGCTTTTTAGATCTTTTCCCAAATCTCCTGAGAACAAGTGGCCAGGAGGGTTTAGTCAGTCAGGTTTGTCATTGGCAAAATATAAAACAAAGAATTACTGAAAAAAAAAAAAAGATCCCAAATTACTGACAGCAACAGGTCTTTTTTTTTCAACAACGGATCTTTTTTATTCTCAAAATATGAAAATGAAATATGAGTTCATACCACCACTGAATCTTTTGTGGTAAACCTACTTATCATGTCCATACATAGACACACAAACAACGTTTGATGCATTTAACTGAAAGTACACTTAGCTGACTAAGATTTCTTGAAAGACCTTTTTTTTTTGTTTTTTCAGTTATAGTTCAGTCATCTGAAATATTTCCATTTCATCAACACTTCAAATATAGTTTTCCAACTCTAAAATAGCAGAGGGCGCATCGTCATCTCTGGTGGTTTTAGAATCTCGTGGATGGTTGTGAGCCGTGTCGATCCTTAACGAGTTGTCATCAAAATATATTATCCTTACACACGAACACAACATGGCACAAAAGCTGCAGCACAATATCTACTGGGAGCCAGTTTTAGTGAATTAAGGCTACATGTAACATCCCTCAGAAGATCACTTTAACCTTAAAGTATCAGTATATGCATCAAATTTTGCCCGCTTGTAAGATAGAAAGAAACTGATTAAGAAAAATGGGACAGTGGGGCTTCTGAATGGGAGAAGACTGCTAAAGACTTTCTGTAATTGCTTGTGTCCCACAGATGTAACACTGTTCTACCTGTGAGTCTGTTCTTGGCCACGCTGAGCTCAGTGAGCGTCCTCTGCAGGTCGTCTCCCCTCCTGTTGGACTCAGACAGCTGCTCCTCCACCTTCTTCATCTGACTGTCAGAGGATGCCTGGAGCACAGTCACATCACAGCACATTAGGCCACACTCAAGGCACTCACAAAAGTCTGTGACGTTGCGGTCTTCTTCAAAACATAGATAAGGTCCATGTGATCTCAGATCCTGACCTTGGCCTTCTGTAAACTGTCCAGTGAAGCAGCCAGGTCTTCCACCTCTATTCTCAGGTTCTGCTTCTCCTTCTCCAGTTTGGCTCTGGTCCTCTGCAGAGCCTCACACTGCTCTGTGAGCTCTGTGACGGCGTCGCTGTGCCGCTTCCTCAGAGATGCAGCCAGAGCTTCAGACTGGGCAGAGGACTCCTCCAAGTCTCGTCTCAGGCGCTGCAGCTCTGCATCTCGCTTCTTGTTCACCTCCATCTGGTCAGCACACACAGGAAGTATGTGAAGTTCAGTAATACTTTAGATTTTCCAGGCAATGCCCTGAAAATCCTCTTCATGTACTAGCATTTAGCTGTACAGTCTGGGATCACTTATGAGGGAAATTATGTAGTCTAGAAGCGTGCAGCTTGACAGTGTTAGTGCGCTGCTAGTTCACCTGTGAGGCGGTGACTCCTCCTGCTTCTTCAAGGCGGTCTGTGAGATCATCCAGTTCTTTGGTGAGATCAGCTCTCTGCTTCTCCACCTGCCATAAACACAACAGTTAAAGAATGATAACAGACAACAAAAATTATGCAATATAATGCAACAGTTAACAATAGACACGTATTGCAGTTGCTCTAAAGAGGAACAGTTCATTTGTTGTACCCTAAAACATTCCCACCTGATAGGATAAGATATTTAACAAACGACCTACATGATTCACATTCAACCAAAGGAAGAGATCTTTCCTGAAATCAGAGGTTATTGGAGTAGCTGTTATTCATTCAGAAGTTAATTAGCCGCACAGTCCAAATATTATCTATGAATTCCTGCTTACTGTAATGTTTTTAACTCTGCTTTTTGATGTTATGCTAGAATTTTGATCTGTAGTAAGTTAAAAAGAAGATTTGTCAAACCTAATGAAGTATCAGAAATATTAATATATCGGGTTGATAATGATCTTTAAAGTTGCACTGATTAGATTTTGTGCCTCTTGGGACAGCTTACTAAGCTGTTAACACAGACAGGAAACAACTAAAGAAAGGAAATGAGGCACTAAGGTGTGGTTTCACACAGGACACAAAGTCTTCTGGGTGAAAGTCCTGTGAGCTGTCTGTCCATCATAAAGGGTGTCTGACACCCTTTATACTCTTTATACTACCTCACTTTGATTCACTCTTCTTTTTACTATGTTTTGGTTTGAACCGCTCATCAGAAAATCTTGTTCTTTAGCTGCTAGTTGCTAACTTTGTCTGTTTGCTTTTTGGTGCTGAAAACAGCTTTCTGCTGCTAATGGAGTAAAAATAGCGAGTATAAAATTAAAGATAATAAAGCTACAACAGTGGGAAGCTAAAAGATCCAAACCAGGGAAACGCTACAGTTACCTCCCAGGTGCTTTTTCACTACCAGTGGCTCCTTTCTCATTAGAGCTAGTAATATCAGCTGTTGAAACTTTAACTGAAAACTTGGTAAGAACAAGTTTTGGGTTGGTTTTATTTAAAACATGAACAAGAATCAGCATCTCTATGTCTGAGGCCACTGTCCTCAGCTGGAAAAGGGTGGAGTGGCCTCTCTGGGTCAGGGACAAGTTGCTGCTCTAAGTGATGGAGTTCAAGTTTCTCGGGTACTTCTTTAAGAGTGAGGGGAGATGGGAGCGGGAGACTGACAGACGGATTGGGGCCACAGCTGCGGTCATGCTAACGCTGTGCTGGTCTGTTGTAGTGAAGAGAGAGCTGAGCGTAAAAGCAAAGCTGTTGATTTACCACTTGATCTACGTCCCTACCCTCACCTATGGTCATGAGCTTTGGGTGGTGTCTGAAAGATCGTGGATACCTGCACCAGAAATTAGTTTTCTCTGACAGGTGGCTGGTGTCTCTCTTAGAGACGGGGTGAGGATTTCAGTTTTTCAAGAGGGGCTCAGTGTAGAGCCGTTACTCCTCCACATCGAAAGAAGTGGAGGAGTAGGTGGTTCAGGCATCTGACAAGGATGCCTGAACCACCAGGCGGAGGCCCCAGGGCTGACCCAGGACACGCTGGAGAGATTACATCGCTTGGCTGGCGTGGGAACGCCTTGGTTCCCCCTGGATAAGCTAAAGATGGTGGCTAAGAAGAGGGAAGTTTTGGCTGCAGCACTGGATAAACAGAAGATGGATGGATTGACAACTACAATAAAGTCCTAAAACTTAAGTGGCTCTACTGAAGCAGAATCATCATATATGCCCAAACTTTTTCTAGATTTCAGGTAACACTTTTGATATACTATAAATAAAGTACTGTTTAAGGATAGATATGTTGTGACATGTAAGACACATAAGATCATTAACTATGATTACCTTCTACAAACAAAATCCTGGCTCCACTACTAGAAGAAAACTGATTATATATCAGTAAATACACAGTGTAATAAAAGTTGACACCCTACACCAAAGGTAATACAAAATAAATACAAACCCTCTTCTCATGCTCAACCATGCAACAGCACACATGGAATGAGTTTATTATGCTGGTCCACTATATGCACAAACAACAACTGGTGCTCTGTAATTAAAAACACTTGTTTTTATACACACGTTTTACAGCCAGTTTAACAACAGCCGTAGATGTTGAGACTGACCCACAAACGCTGGAGTCTCGGGGGCCCCCTGATGGAAGCAATGAGGCACAGCCTTCAGCATACCTCAGCCAGAAAATAGATGACTCTCACTGGGGGCCTCCTCTTCCACCTCCAGCTAAATCTCCAAAAAACAGCTTATGCCTAAGCCCAGCCCCTTGTGTCCACACGCTGGCTCTATGTCGAGGGTTAACACTGTGCGCTTGGCTCACTCATCGCACGCCTTCGCACTGCTGACTGTGTCAACAGCTCCTCCGGATCAACACCACCTGACACCACTCACTCACATTCACATACTAATGGAAGGTCAGTGCTCGCAAAGTGCCCTTCTGTTGGAGATAGGAGATTTATCTTCATTTGCACAAGAGCACGAAGGAGTAGGAGTGTGTCTCTGTGCAGTCTGCAGTTTTGCCAGTTTGTGTTTGCATAAGTGATTTCTAGTGTTCATTTATGTAGTCAGTCTCCAAAAACTCATCCATACTAAACCCCTGATGGGTGAGATGTTCTACCCTGAAACAAAACTAAAGGTATGTTTACTGGTTTTAATCTTATTGTCTAAAAAGATACAGGTTTGAATACTTCTCTTGTTGCTCAGCTTTTTCTATATTAGAGAAGTATATACAGAAAGATCCAAATGCTAGAGGTCTCGACATAGAAAGTTTTGTGCTTTATATATATATATATATATATATATATATATATATATATATATATATATATGATGTATATATATTATTTTTTATTTTATT
>VVHJ01029228.1:6278-19361 GCA_015107715.1 Tylochromis polylepis
TGAGGTCAGGGAATGGGGAAAGTGGAGCAAAACCATGTTGATTACTTCTTGAAAATCCAAGACATCTTTTGGGATAGTGCTATGCATTTTTTAAAACGAAAAATCATGTGCTAAAAACAGCAGCAAAAGCAGTTGAAGTGGGCTGTGAAGATTTGAAGTTATAAGCTGTTTCTTTGCCTTAGGTGTACAAATAGTTCACAGGTTCATCAAAAAAAGAAAAAGAAAATCTTCATGAGAATATAAAGCCACTACGGTTAATGTTTATAATGTGATTTTAACCATATCAGTGACACTAGACTACAATTTATTAAGTATGAGAGTTACTGTTGCCAGTTTTATAAGCTGAAATATCTCAACAACTACTCTGTTGTGTGATTTGGTAGAGACATTCACACTCCCTTTGAATCCTTCCAACTTTCATTATGCCTGGATTTGATTCAGACAATACTATCCCCCAGAGGAGAAATCCTAATGACACGTGTGTAATCTTTCAAATGTCTCTGACTGTTGGGTAGATTGTTATGAAATCTGGTGCAAACATGCAGGATGAATTTGGCAGCTCTCTAATTTTTCATCAGCACCATCTTCAAATCAACTTGTAAAAAACCTGTGGCATTCCCATCAGCTCACCCAGACTTTTTTGTGGTAATTAGCAAATCTTAGCATGCCCATAACTAAACTGATATGGTGAACTGATTTATGAATTCAACAAAACACACTTTAAATAAGTTCAATGACACTGTTTATTTATCACCACTTGGTCTGTGTATGTATATGTGTGTGCAATTCTTTGCTCCTCACCATCTTTGATGTTCATATGTATTGTATTTGTGTATGCCTTCCCTGTATGACTGCAAAAACTTTCAGTATCTTGCTGTGATAGCCCTCTGTCCTGTACATGATCAAATGTTCTGTTAGTAAAAATACACAACAGGCCAAAACAACTCAGCTGGTTCTTTGCTACACACAGCAAGGCCCAGCATCTGTAAGTGGTGAAAAGTAACAATCAAATAAGATCAACTTAATTCTTGGTTCATGTGAAGGGGTTTTCTGAAGCACTCTCCCTTCACTTTAATCATCTTGATTTTGTAGCACTTGGTATTATTAGATTGAATGACGGCATGAGGTGTAGAAACTAACCGATGGTTACACAGTTTTCAGAAAAAAGTATATTGTATGTATATATATATATATATAGTTATATATATAGATTTATATTCATTTATAAGCTTTTAAAATAGCACAGTAAACACTTTGCACACATGATAAAAACCACTGAATGTGTCTGATTGTTTATGTATAGGCCAATGGCATCAAGGGAACCACACCCTCATCAAAGGAAATTTCACTTTCTCTGCAGTCAGTCAGCTCAGGAAGGAACATCAGAACTGTTACTACTTCAGAAATGAGAACATTCATTTGTGTTTTTTTAAATAGATAAACTGAACATGAGGCTAATGAGCTTCTTTTTGTTCAGAGCTTCTTCCTGAAGTGGCTTATCTGGAAAGATGACTGAACTCAGCTCTAGACCACATGTTCCTGTCTGTAATTGTAAGTTGGAATATTTTAGAGTTTGCACACTTTAACCACACAGAAAGAACAACAGAAACAAAAAAAGAGAAGTTATATAAAGACAGTCAAGTCAAAAAACCAGAGATACAGAATTTATAATACTTCACATTTTCTCTGCTTGCCCCTCTTTACCATGATTTTTTTTTCATACCTGTACAACATCTGCTCTCTCTCCTTTTCTCTCTCTCTCCTCTAATTGTCTCTCACTTTCACTGTGGCAGTTTGTCTCCTCCACGCAACACAGTCTCTGTACAGCTGGCTTAGTGGTGACCATAGAAATAGCTAAAGGGTTCCGTGTGACGTTGGTTGAAGTTTGTACAGAAACATTTGTTTTTTTGTTTTTGTTTTTTTCTTTATGTAAACAGGCACACACAAATTTCTAGAGGCTAACTCTTCAGTCAACAAAAACACCTCTGTGACTTAACCATTCCCTCATCATCACACTTGATTTGTATTCCTCAGTTTCTTTCAGTTCCTTTCCTCTGTCTGCTGATGACATTGTAATTTTCACATGATCAAGAGTTTCGGCCCCGGTCTCAGTCCTGCTGAGAGAAATAAGGCCTTGGATTGCTCCTTTGATATCTAGAGGTTTACAGCTACTCAGTTTTTATTTCTCCTTTCCTCCCTCAGCAGCCACAGCCAAGGCTTCGTTACAGTTCGCCACCCAAGATAATGAAGTTTAACCAAGGTTGCTGTTGTCCAGGTTGCCGTTTGTTTAGTTTTATTTCGCTGTCTCTAGCATCAGTGTTGGTGGTCTAGTAAAGGAATTCACGCTGTCTCCGACAGATCCACATGGAATGAGCTAGCAAATCCTTTTGCGGGCTGAAAAGACAGAGAACACACTCGTTAAGACAAATGACACCCTTTCCCTCGAGGCTTTTTAGTGACACAGGCGGCTCGAAATACCATCTCTTGAAGGATACATGCCACAAAGGACTCTCTGTGAAGTTATTTATACACCATAGAGGCTGGTTCTCACAGCATAATTGTAAAACTAATTTGGGAATTGGGTAAAAACATGTCTATCAGTGGAGATAAATGTTCCAAAATTTGGTGGCTATATAACGCACGCATAGAAAATACACAGAGCACTAATTATTCATTAATTATCTATAAATGGATCATTAAACATTTATAAATCCTTTATCAAGACAACCCTGGTGATCAGAGTATTGCCTTAGAAGCATAAGATAGAACATATTGCCTATTGTTTAATAAAGTCTCAGCTTCTGGGACTATTCTGATAGCCTATTTTCTTACAGAATGATGAACAGCAAAACCTTTGCTGTGGCACAGTGGGTCCATTTATTTCAACAGATAAGAAAAAATGGAGGTAACATCAAAAAGTAAATTGAAATAAAATAAAGTTGTGAGTTTTGGACTGAGCGAATATGGAGCGCATTTATCCTAACCCTGCAAGGCAAACGAGATGAGCAGACGCACAGGCAGCTATATTTGGAGCAAAACAAGCTCTAGCACCTAAAGGCTAAATACCAATTATTTTTCACACAGACCTGATGTGCAAGAAGAAGATTGCTTGCCTCTGTTAAGTCACAAACAAGAAAAAAGCAGGTTATGGTGCTCATCGTTTACCTGAGAGACAGCCCACAGTCAGCATGCAGTATCATGGAGGGTGGTGGTTAACATGATGGTGGTGACTTGACTGGAAATGACTTCTCTACTGAATGTGTATATCGAATCCATTCTCTACTCTTAGAGCTAATAGAATATTCATGTAATGTGGGAGCCTGGAAAGCAATTGAAGGTGGTAAGAAGTGTCCAGCCGTCCTTTTTTCCCTACAGAATCCTATTCAGCTTCCTTAGAAATGCAAACTGGAACCTGAAGTCTCAATTTTAGTGATTCAGTTATTATCAATATGTCTCATTTGCCAAATTAAACTTACTTTAAACTGCAATAGTTTCCTGCCTTCTTGCAGAAAACTTGTGTACGTGACATTGCCAACTGAAATATTTTGACCTCATTGTTGACAGCCCATCTCACCCACTCTTCTTTATGTCATGTATTGATCCACAAGCAAGCAAGTATAGATACTCAACAGTTCCTTTGTAGAACAAAATGGACTTCAGTCCTTGTGAAGAAGAAGCAGCAGCGTGGGTTGTGTTTCACCTTTTGAGCTATTCAGTAGGGAAGTCATCATGCTCGAGCAAAACCAATGTTGAGCAAATGGAAAAAGATGTCCTTTACATCATGAGATGATCTGTCTTTTATTTGCTCTTTGTGTGCTCCAGTCACACAATATTTTAACCAGTGTCTACATGTAGATATGTGGAAACATGAAGTGTGCTTGTTTTGACAACCTTTACTTATATGAGCATCAGATAAAAAGGATTTTGAGGGGAGAATTTGGAGAAAAGGAAAAAGAAAGGGGCAACAGCAAATTAACACAAAGTCCAATTATTTTTTTATTATTATTTTAGAATAAGTCACATAATTACAAGCAGCATTTAGGGTTAGGGTGAGGTTTGATTAAAAATTTAAGTGTCTTTTGGAGAAGGACAGTTAAAAATAGCTTACACTTTACAACTGATAAAATTAATGATAATTTACAACAACAAAAAAAAATTAAAAAAATAACAAAATGATACAACAAAAGATAAAGCCGTAATTTTAAACCGCTTAATAAAAGAAGAAATAAAAGTTGATAAACATCATTAAAAAGTCCAGATCAGAATCAAGAGGTAGATTCATTGTCCCCTCCTTTAGTATCTGTACTGGACCAGACCAAAGTCATAGGGTCCCAGGGACCTTTCATACTGATACTCACAGAGAAAGGTGGGTTTGTATGGTAGGGTCCCCCTATCATACTCTTTCCTCTCTAGCGTGCTGGAGCTGTACTGCTGTTGTTGCTGATGGAGGTGATGGTGAAGGCTGTGGTGTGACTGTGACCTTTGGCCGTCCTTGCCAAAGGTGGAGAATGACCTATCGTTGGACGAGGCAGTGGACGAGGTCATGGTGAGTTGGTCGGAGAGGTTGACAGAGGAGGGTACCTCAGTGTCGGGCAGTGTGGCATCCATGCCGGGGACGTGCAGATTGCTACGGTAGTCTGGCCCCTGACGCCCATCTGACGGCACAAAGGATGGCATCCAGCAGCGGTCGGAGTGACCCAGGGCCTTGCACTCTTCTGTACAGTTGGAGAACAGGTCAGTGCCTATAGAGAGTATTCAGAGAGAGGATCCCAAGTGCAAATGAAGTAAGGACAAATGGAAAGCCAGAAATGTTGATGGAGGACAATAAGTAAGAAAAAAAAAAGAATGGGATCATGATAAAAGAAACAGTACAAATATTTGGAGTGGAAAGGGGAGATGGAGGGAGAGATGAGAGAAAGAAGAAGAGAGAACACAAGTTAGCAATCATTTGCCAATGTCACAAGCAGAAAAAAAGTGCTGCAAAAGCTATTCATCAAAGAGACAAGGCCAACATTGATGAAGCGAATTGTTTGTTTTCTTCCTCACCCCATTCATTCCGAATGAAATGTGCAATCAAAGTGATGTGGTGTTGAGAAAACATTTCACCCCCCCCCCCCCCCCAACATCAACATCCTCAGTCTCACAATTGATTTTGAAACACCAGGAGACAAAATGTGAATCTATATTCCATCGTCTGTACACAAAAAATGATAATTATCTTAAGAAATGTGCCACAAAACCAACGAAATAGTCACTTGCTACATAACCACATTCTAATGTCAATCATCCCTATACCAACCGACAACGTGTGTAATTGATGCGCAGCTTCTGCCAAAAACAAAAGACCACATAAAAAAGATCAAATCAACATCTGAAATGATATAATAGAATGGCAAACACACTCACGCATAAACACCAAGCATGAAGGAAGTACCAGTTGTGTTAATTAAACTGTCTCTGTGTCAGAGTGCGTGTCTGTCTGTGTGTGTGTGTGTGTGTGCTCATGTGCATAGTGGATTGCAGTTTTCCTGGCTCTCCAGCGAAATCTGGATGGTTTATGAAAGCCTTCAAATGGTGCGATCAAAGGAGGAGATGATCAGTTTAGGGTGAGAAGAGGAAAGAGATCTGTTTCATAAGGAAAGGGGAAAAAAGAGCAAAGGAGAGAAAGTGGGCGATAATTCCCTGTGGCTGAGTGGATTTCAGATCTATTCTACTGATCCATTCAACTGATAGTGTCTCTATTGCTCCTTTGCTAACGGTACACATGTACACACACAAACAAAATAATGTTAGAGAGAAAGCACAGAAAATAATACAGAAGCTAGACTTAAATTTTTTGAGAGGGTGGGGGTGTGTGGGAGAGTCTGTACAGTCAGTAGTGATCAATACAGTCATGTCAACAAATAAATGTGTTAATATTATCTGCCATCCACAGCGTATGTTTTTTTCTGCAATTTTCACAACCTGTCATGGATTACAGATCATTTGAACCTACACATTCTTTTCTAAAAGACGAGAAGTGAGTACAGACGATAAGGTTCATATTGTTAGTTATGTTTTGTTTTTTCTGTCTGCTAGATTGCAACTGCTCTGCTATTTTTTATATTTCAGTATCATGACAATTTACAAATAAATAAATAAACAAATAAAAAAAAAGTTGCCCTGTTTCCATGTGTTCAATATACTGATCTTAGCAATCAGCAGCAACAAATGGTACAACCCACATTATCTGAACTTTTTTGCCTTGACTAACATCTGCAAGGTTACCACAAAAAGTGCTTTTACCTCCTTCTCATGTTTATCAAATTTAAAAAATTAATTCTAGTTCTAGTTAATGCTCTTCTGTGCAATGCTAGAGTAAAACTTAAGTGCACAAATAATGCATTAAAGCTGATCCCCTTGTTGTGAAGACAGTATCATCCATCATCTGGAAAGTATTATGTAGGCTTAATACATTAAAAATAAAGCTGAGATTTAGTTTTTTTTTCTTTTTTCTGTCATTTTTATGTTAAGTGGGATAACTGCTTTCACTGTTTATGCATGAATTTATTTATTTATGTATTTATTTATTGAACTGCAACTAAGGTAATCCTTGAAAATACTGAAGACGGGAAAAAATGGCTGAAAAACGATGAAATGAGAAAGATGGACAGTAAACGGTTATGTATTTTGAAATAGCCTTAAAATTAATTAAATCTAATTTAATGCAAATTATTAAACATAAAACAAAAACATCATTGTAGTTTTGACTCTTATGTTATACATTGCCAGTTATTTTAATAGTAAATATTCACCACTGCACATGTAAATAACACAAAATGTAAAGCAATATCAGCCTTTATACTGTCAGTACTACCACTACAACAGATCCTGTTTCTTTCTATTTGTGTGCGTCGGGTGAATCTAATCTTGCTAATTCATGCCTCATGGGGAGCGAGAGAGGCACAAGACTGTGCAGTGACCAGAGAGCTAGAGACAACAAGGGCCAAACAGAGTGGGGGGAGTCACAGATTTCAGAAACAGAGACAGCAGGCGGGCGAAACGGCAAGACTGCAGGAACCATAAGGAACGAGAGGGGAAACCTGGGCAATCACAGATGGAAAGAGCAATGGCCAGAAAAGACAAGGGAGACCCAAACCTTACAGATGGAGATGGGAAAAGGGCTAGAGAGAAGTGGGCTGAGTTGGAGGTTGGCTTTGATTTACCAGAAACAGTGTTACAAATGTCCAATTAAACATTAGCTTTTATGTGTTTCAACCCTATTCCACAAATATTTTTTAAACATTCATTCAGATGCCACTTTTCTAATTCTAATTATTCAAGGCTGTGTGGAGCAGCTGACTTATCCAAGTTTAAATTGTTTAAAAATAGATATGTGTTAGAGTTGACAAGTTCTTTGTTTAGTATTTTACCTAACATATTTTGTTTGATTCAGAAAGATTTAAAGACATGAGATATATTTTTAGTTTGTATACACTGTCTGGTTTGATTGCCCCATGAGTAAGCACAAGTCACAGGTTTTTGCTGCCAAAGGGTGCATTTGTTTTTTATCATAGGAGAGCTGTGGCTCAGTGGCAGCACAAACCGATCTGATGGAGAAGAAAATGAAAAATCTCTCAATTCCATCAGGACTAGTGCAGGAAAAGCTGCTCCAGGAGATATTTGTAATGCTGATTCCGTTTTTGAGTGGCGTTTACTTCAATTTACCCTCCAATTCACCCCGAGAACTAATGTATATTTATGGTGTCTTTAAAGGTTGGGTGCATATAAATTATGGTATTTCTGTTAATTCCCACTTTGTATTTGCCCTTCAGCCTTTTAATGGACTTTTCACAAATTTCTCTTCTCACACATGAAGGGTGTTGACCTCAGGTGCTCCAGTCATTTCTGAGGTATTGTGTGGACAAAGAAATTGGGTGTCATAATGCATACATATATACATTCTTTAATGTATGAACAAACAAGCAGGAAGACTGCAGCACAGGTGCATAAACCAAACATATATTTAGCAGAAACCACATGGATACCCACACCTGCATACCAATAAAACGTTAATACTGAAGGATTAAGAGAAAGGTCTGTTTGTTCCATACTTCTCGTTTCTCAGTATATTATTAAGCAGCCACATGGATGCATTGTACTCTGGAGATGGTGTAAAAATATAGTGTGCTCCGCACTGTTTACCGTATAACAGGCTGAAAGTCGTGTCACAGCTTCCGAAATACTCAGTGATTTTTGCCTGCCAACTCACTCTTGAAAAATGACAACGTGAACACATATGTTTGCAAACACACATACATGCTTGAAATACTCCATTAATACAGAGATATGTAAATATACATGAGTAAACAGACAGGGCATGCATACATGACACCAAGTAGCTGTTGATCCCTGTGAAGCACCTTTTCCTCCTCAGGCAGGAAGCAAAACAACAACCAAAACAGTGACTGGCAATGACAGGCCCTGCCAGCAGCCCTATCTCTCATCGTGACCTCATCAGGCAGGAAGAACACACATACGCACTCTCACATGCGCACACAGGAGAAGATGTAAACGATGCTACACAATGAAAACGTGATCTACTTGCTAATAAGAAATCAGCACTTCTGTTCTTTTTTCTTTTCCTCTTTTCCCCCCATTACATCTCTGCATGTTTCTGAAATCCCTTGTTGGTGTGATTTGACTAATTGCGCTGTCTGACATACATCCAGCAACAGGGAGCAGGGAAATGAAGGAAAACAATTTCTCAGGAAAACATGAGCCTCTAGTTTGAATTCATTTTGTGGATATACACCTAGGTTTGCAGTCTCTCATTCTCTATTAGTCCCTATGAGTTTCTTTCCTTTGTCCGCTGTCTCTCATTAATTTCTGTCACATGTAATTCTCCTTCTTTCCTCTCCTTGCCTGTTGCTTTTTCTCTCCTTATTTTGTTTTCTCCACCCGACAAAAAAAAAAAGAAGGGCACTCCTAATCCCCCAGGTGGAGGGTGTCTTCTATCCATACCTCTGTTTTTCATCTTGTCCTCCACTGCTCCAGAGAGAATACAGACACAAAACATCAATATTTGGACAGCAGCAGCGTACGGCAGGGGAGTAGCAGAGCTTCCTTACATGAGTTGGCCAGAGAGGCTGTGATGAGTAAACCAGAGACCTCCCAGGGCCAAAACAGAACAAGATGGCTCTCACAATTCTAGACGTAATGACAGACAGAAAAAAAATGTTCCTAGCTACCATTTTCAATGTTTGTTACGCAGCACCTAGGCTGGGATGGAAAGCCAAGATGGCCAATTACTGTAACAGTCACTGCTTGATTAATATCACCCTTTAATTCATAAGTGCAAAGGGACAGGACGGTCGCTGATTATCAGTCACTGGTTTGTCTGATTTGGACCATTGTTGAATGCCAAGAATTGCAGTGTATAGCTGTAACTATTCTTTGACAACAGGACTTCTGACAGCACCATTCTATATAATTCTGGTTTATTACTACTTAGGTTTGCTTTTCTTATTTCTGGCCTTCAGAAGGTATTATAAAATTGCACTCAAAAACTATTGTTTCAAATATTTTGCCTAACCTAGATTTGACCAGTTGTGTTTCTTGGCATATTATTTACCCATATATACACACATCTCCAGTGCGTACTCCTTCTTCCTTTAACCTATTACTTTATTCTGTGTGTTTGCCCATGGACCCGTGTGACACAAATATGTAGTATTATGGTATAATGGTATACTGGTATACTACAAAGTATAATTGTAATCAAATTACCGATATGTATCGTGACATCCAATTTGTTTTTATAGGTTTGCTCAGGCAAGCTAAACCAGATGTTCAGTGACATTAATTTTCTGGAGAGAAAATGTGTGTTACTCATGGCCAAAGCATGTTTATGACTCCCCAGACTTTGCAAAGAGTCTTACGGCCTCACCTTTTACTTTGAAATTTTCAAGGCCTCTTTCTGAGGGAAAAAGAATACAGCTCTTTCACTTTTTGATCTTATGTTTTTAACAGATTCAAGGTATATTCCCATGTACTAGCACTAAAGCAATACTTGTGTCCTCTTTTTTCAATCACTTCAGGGTTAAAAACACATTCAGTCTAATCAAAAAGCATAGCCTATTTATACTGAAGAGGGTATTCATCAAGATGCTAAAGTTGTTTGAGTGTATTGGTAATCACTGCAGGACATGTTCCTATTGTGGTTTCCATTCTTTTTCACACAAAGTACCCTCTTCCATCTACCTTAACCATGTTACAAAGAGGTCATGCAAAATGGAAACTGTTTAAGTGCTTCCTCAGAGATAAGAAAGATATCTTGCAGGAATCTGAGCAATCTTGTCAATTAGTTAATCAAACTGATTGCCAGAACTCTCTTTTATCTTTCTCTGCTCTGATTTGTATTGACTATTTTTGTATTCAACAAATGAGTCATGTTAGAAGAAGAGACGCTATGTCCACTTACTTCAGGTAAAATGCAAAGTGATTTTTTAATGAGATAATGTTTATATTTTTATCCTGTTTCCTGCAGAAGATTTTACACCGAGCTCTTTTCAAAGTCTTCAGCTTCAAAGGCCCTAAGTGTGGACGCAATAATTTCAACAAACTTCATTCATGCCATCTTCGTTCAGAGGTTACACATCTAAGAAAGTGTTCTGCTGTCATTGTTTCTTGTTAAAAGAACCGTTCCTTAAGAATAGTGATTTTAAGCACAAAATTGCTGAACATTTGCTGAATCCAATGTCGTTGCTTGTTTTTTATGATAGTAAACTGAATATCCTTTGATTTTGGACTGGTGGTCAAGACAAACAAGCAATTTTGCGCCAGTGTTTTTAGGCATTAAACCATTTAGAGCTTTAAAATTATTTCTGTCAGAAATTTAACTAAATAAATAATGAAAAACATAATGCACAGGCAACTGATGACAAAATAATTATTAGTTACAGCCTTTGTCTGGTGTTACTGTTTTAACTACTGACTTGAAAATGTTTTCATGAGTGAAAGCTTTTCTGTTATGACTGTTTGCCTTTTGTTTGTCATTTTCACCTAAGTGAAATATTTTTCGAATGCATTTGTGTATTTTTTCCCCTCAACTCCTTTTCCTTCACATTTCCTTTATGCAAGCTTTTGAACTTAAACTTGAAATGTTCTCTTAATGATCTCATAGATTGCATTTGTTTGTTGATGACATTCTTTTGGCATAAATCTATATTTCTATACAAACCAGCTGCCCTTTAGTGACCGGGACAATGAGAGAAGGTGGTATCAAAACACTGTGTGCTAAATTCCTCTGACAGCTTACTGACATGGGAAACTGCAACACTGTGGCCGCCACTAATTCATAATCAGCCATCTAATACACCGTTGCCACAGTGATTTAATTGTCTCATTTGTCATGGCTGTTGTTCTCACCAAAACAACCGTCATGATAATGATCATTTCCAGTCTCCCACCCGTCATGCAGTCTTCCACAGCTGATCGAATGTTTCTGTGAAGCCATTTTTTTTTCCTGATGAATATTTTATCCTCTCTTAAGTGTCACCTTTTTTTTTTGTTATGTTCACTCACTCCTGTTGTCCAATTTAGATGATGGGAGAGCAATGTATAATTTGGGAAAAAGAGGGCTTGGGATATAAAAGGTGTGGCAGTCAGTCAATAGTGCTTCAGCTGTTGATGAACCAGCACCTCACTGCAGACACGCTGCTTTGAGAAAAGCCATTTGCCCACTTTTTAAAGGTATCTGGTGGCTCACAGGCAGTGTCCCTTTGATTTAAAACCACGTCAGGAGACTTATTTTCTAAAGTGTCAGCCGAGCGGCCGAGCGGGAAGCTAAGGCAGGTGTAGTTGATGATATGCCAACTGGAAATGGTTTTCCCTTGATTTGAAATATTCTGAGGTGCACAAAAAGGGAGAGTGTGCTGTGCGGTCCCATGAGGAAACCTTGCCTCTAACCCTCCTTTGATAATTGCTATGCAAAGGATCTAGAAATGAATTACTGATCAGCCGAGTGTTGCGGAGAGCCAACGTGTGGGGGAGACAGAATGAAGGATGAGACCCTGCCACAAACCCAAGAAAAGAATATGTGTGTGTGTGTGTGTGTGTGTGTGTGTTCACAACCATTTGTTTGGTTGTGAACACAGGTTCTCAAGAAACATAAAAATACATTAGGTCAGTACAAAGTCATGGCTCAGGCTTTGGCAGTTTGGCTTTCTACTTGTACTAAACACAAAACTCATATAGGAAACAGCACACAATAACACAACTAAACTTACTGAATCATGCAATCCACATAAAACAACCAACAGCATTCCTGTCCCTGTATATTATTAAGTAACTCATAGAAAAACAGAGACACAAATGAGCAGTATGTACACCTATATAGAGAAAATATATATAGGTGGCAAAGTGCCAACCACTCTCCTCTTAAACTGAATCTCATTTAAGCTTCACACAGCACCGTCTCAAAGGAGAAAGCCTTTGCAATACAGACATCATCACTGAGACTTGTGTTCTACACAGCACACACACAAGCAGATTCAATACAGGTATCATGTATACACCTACATATTAAATCAGACAATGGTATACCTTTACACCTACACAGACACACAGTCCATCTGGTTTTGTTTACAGAAGTCTGAGAAACTCAAGTGTCCCTCTTTCCAAAATACCAGTCGTGTGATATTACCTCCCATGGAGTGTTAAGCTGTTCCCTTCTAAATCCAACATGAGGACCAAATGTTGGTTTCCTGGTATGAAATACAGAGTACAGCACCAACTGCGTACACTCCCAGACCAGTGCCAAATGAGGCTTCTAGGAGCCAAATAAAGCTGAAGAAACATGCTACCGATTCAAAAATGTAGGTTTGTAACTATGCTAGCAAATTGTCAAGAAGGAATTCAAGACAATTTGCCACATAAAATAAGTGTTAAAATACAGTCTCAGACTTGTCCAGGATCATGTTAGGACTTATTCCTTTCTGAAGGTTTGAGGCTACTGACTAGCAGAATATCTTGAGATATATATCACATATTTATACATCCAATGTTCCTTGTTATCCTTGTTGTCTTTTTTTTTTTAATCTC
>VVHJ01029228.1:19395-31678 GCA_015107715.1 Tylochromis polylepis
GTTACCATTGGGTGAAATGCTTGAAAAACAGCCAAACACTACATGTATTCCAACAAAAGGTGTATGTTTAAGTAACGCCGTTACTCGTTTCACAAGGGGTTTTTTTTCTGACAAAAAAATAAGGGAGTTTTGGAATTCTTCCAGTTCTGTATTTCAGTCTCGCACAGTTTGACCTTCCCAGCCTGTTTCATGAGCGAGGGCAGAGAGTGACACTACCACTGCTGCATACTGGCTCTCTATTTTGGCTCCGTTCATTAATAATGTCAAACACAGGAGCTCCTAATGAGGGACCATTCACAATCCTACAACACCTATCTGATCTTTTCTATTTGTATTCTCAGCATTGATATGATATTTGGCTGGCTCCCGTCTAGACAGGGGTCTTACACGCGTCGTGTGGAACAATCCCTCAGAAGGAAAGGGCAGTTCAATATGAAATGAGATTTTGTATTGCTCCACTTTTTGCCCGACTCCACTTTGATCAATAAACAGGTAAAAACCTAATAGAATTTTAGAGAGAACAAGGCTAGCCTTGCGATAAGACCCAAAGACATGTCTAAAGAAATCTGCGTTGTCGTAAAATGTAAAAGAGAAATGAGTGAGTAAATAGACCTGAAGTGTGAGTGTAGATGGGGAAATGTTACCTAATCCTGATATTTTACCTTTATTTTAGCTGTCAAAGCTACAAAAAAAGAATGCAAAGGGTACTAATGTTTTCTGATAAGCTGAATCTATCAATCAAAGGTAGTACAACACACCAAGTGTAAGGCTGATTGAAATGCTTCTCATTATATCAATTTAGCTTTAATGCCTTTCATTTCACTTCAGTGAGCATATTGATTTGTGCCACCAAAGCACTATAGGCCTCACACTGCCTTAGTGCCATTTGCTGTCCTTTCAGCACCACTTCATGCTGAAACAGCAGCAGAGTTAAAACGAGAGAAGTCAGAATGCAAGGAAGGAAGAAAGAGAAGAGATTTCCCCAAAATTTTCCTCCTTTTCACCCGGCTGTGAAATGTAATCAACACCTCTGGGGCCCAGTTCATGCCAGCAAGCAACCTCGGAGTCTAGGCCTTCGCACTCTCTCAAATTAAGGAAATTAAAAGTCACCGGTCCGCACCAACAATTCAGCATTATCCCATTCACAATCACAAACACACACTATTGAAACAGATCAGGGCGGGGTGTGTGAGGGCTGAAATGTTGGTGTAATTATGTGGGGTAACTCACCAGCTGAATGACCCCGGTTTGTGGCATCGTGGTCACTGTCACCCTGTTCGCTGTCACCATGACCGCTGTCTTTGGAGCTAACAATATCTGCTTCTTGAAATGCCGAACTAAAAGAGGTGGGGGGGCAGAGAGTTGAGGTATGAAAATAGTGATAGGGTAGAAGGAGAGAGGTTGAGGCAGGGAAGCAGAAGACGAAGAGAGAAGCCAGGATTAAAAGGGCAAGGAGAAAGAGAGGGAGTCAGAAATCAACACCACATTAATATAGTCACGGTGGCCGTCAAGAGTCTAAATTGGATGTTACACATGGCATGTAATGAAATCCAGCATTAGAGCTTTAATAGACGCTACTCCGTTAGTTATGGGACTGATGCCAAATTGAAGATGAGTGTTATGGATACACTGGGAAACGTGTAGCCTCTCAAAGCCACAATTAAGGATGCAGAATATAGATGGTTGTAATATTCATTTTTATAGACATATGAATAGGTTGTGGCTCCATGAGGCATATTGAATGTTACAGGTCTTCTGATGGTGGATTGTGTGTGGCTCTTTAGGCTCTGCGATTTGGCGATGATTCAGTGTGTGTACATGTGTCACTAAATGTGTGCTTTTCACTACCTGTTGACACGTCTGGGTCTGTCCACAAGATAGCTGAGTTCTGCTCGTTGGTGTTTTGTCTAGAAAACCCACAGACAACATTGGTCACATTTGATGCCGAATAAGCACAGGAGAGAGACATATATTTCAAAATAAGAAAAGCATTTAAAAAAAAAATATGTATAGATACACTTGTTGTCAGCGTGTAACTGCGTTAGAATAAGTTGTGGCTGTGCGAGGCGGGGTACGGACGGTGCGCGCATCCACTTGGTGAGTGAGTGGGCGAGAGGAGACAAGAGTAGGGGAGAGTAGGTTAGGGAGGCGATTGAATGCGTAAATGATTGAGCCGCGCGAAGCTGAAACTGAACAACCTTTGTTCACCGTGCTGCCGTGCTGGGTCGTGCACGGAATACTTAACGCACAGAAAAGGCAAGGCTGTGACTGGCTGTCTGGCTCCACTCCAGCCAAACCGCAATCAACAAAAAGCCCCAACTCCACAGCTCCGCTGGCAGAACGCACAGACTGAACACATCAAGTCTATTGAAGTCCCTGGTCTCATACCTTCTTATACATTCTTATATTTGCCACGGAAACTGTATAATCTCCTGGGGACATGTCAGTATTTTTTTTTTTTTAAGATCCGCTGTTAGGGAAAGATCCTGGTGTTGCTAAACCGGCAAAACGTAACGGTCTCCGGGCGATTTTTTTGCACATTGTCGTCTAATGCTTTATTGAGTGCATACTCCCTTCTCTGTAATTTAAAAAAAAAAAAGCTGCATTCGTTTGAATGACCAAGATAAGTTCCACAACTCTCCAACATGTAGCCTAAAATTCATTAATTATTAAAATACATTTATAAAATTCACAAATTACACAGTAGGCCCTTAAGTGGGAATTATTAATATGTGGGTCAAATCAAACCGTTTTTACTGAATGAAGAATAAACATATTAAATAAAACACGTTTTCCAACTTGGTGGTCTAAAGAATATTGGCACGTAAAGAAAAATATCTGGCGCACTCAACTTTTTCGCACGACGTAAAGGGTGATCTGACAGCAGTCTGTTGCAAAAACAAACAAACAAACAAAACAAAACAAAACAAACAAAAAAACCCACCGGATTTAAAAATTGACATGTCCAGTCACTTTTAAGCACGACAGCGGTTAAAGGCCACTAAGCACAACAGCCAATGACATATTCCTTAACAAGTCTTTTGAGAGAGTTTGACATTAGAACAGCTTTTCATGTCTAAAACTGGGTTAACTGTTGAAATTGGGGTTTTGTGCACTTTTGATGCAGCTGATGGGGACTTAAATGTAGCCCAGAGAGACTACTAATGGTGATTCAGGCCTCTCTTACCTCATTAGACAGGATACTGCCATTAGATATGATGTCCGGCTGTTGGTCACTGTAACCAGTGACTATGGCGCCGCAGGGGTTGGTGTGATCTGTGTCAGTGCTGCGAGAGGGGCTGCATGGTTTCAGAAACATCAGATCCGTTTTGGCAGATTCCGGTGTCAGACACACCTGGTAGCAGTAGGAGTTCTGGTTTTGGTGATGGTGGGAGCCGAACCCCCCTCCCACGCCGCCTACACCAGACTCCTCCACGGGCACCTGCCCCACGGGCCCGACTCCTGACGTTACATTGGTGCTCTGAACTAACATGATGTCGGATTTACTTAGCTTTTTCTGTTTCCGGCCACGAGCCTGCCTGCTGCAGCACGAGCCACAGCAGAGGCAGCAGTCACCAGCGAGCAGGCACGTGTATATGTTGAGCTTCTTGTCCTTTTGGCAGCGCACGGCCAGTACGATCATGGCCAGTAGAAAGATAAAAGAAACAGAGCCCAGGGCAATGATGAGAATTAGGGTGAGGTCAAGGGAGGTCTCCTTTGCCTTGGAAGCTGAGCCGCGATCCCCACTGCGGCCTTCGATCACGCTGTCCACTAAAATTACACTCACACTGGCAGAGGAGGAGAGAGGTGGCTGCCCGTGGTCCCTCACTTCGATCAGCAGGTCATAGTAGCCCTGTGGATCCCGCTTGGGAGATATCCTGCGGGCTGTTCTTAACTCCCCTGTCCTCCAGTCCATGCGGAACATTCCCATCTCGTTGCCTCGTAGGATGCTATATGACAGGCGTGCGTTCTCTCCATCATCTGCATCCATGGCCACAATGCGCGTCACTAGATAGCCTGGTTCCGCGGAGCGTGGCAGGTGCTCTTTGGCTGTGCCGTTTTTGCCGATAGGGGCTATCACAGTAGGAGCGTTGTCATTTTGGTCAACTATGATCACATTTACAGTAGCGTTAGAAAAGAGCTCAGGAGCACCTGAGTCTTTAGCCTGAACCATGAAACTAAACTCCTTCAGCTGCTCGTAATCAAAAGAGCGTAGTGCGTAAAGGTAGCCAGTGTCCTGATTTATTGACACATAGGTGTCCACGGACATGCCCTGTATGTCACACTCCAATATGGAGTAGGTAATAAGAGCATTTTGTCCTATATCAGGGTCCAAAGCGCTCACGGCGTGAATGAAAGCACCGGGCACGTTATTCTCAGTCACATATACATCATAAACAGCCTGCGTAAATCGGGGCGCGTTGTCATTCTCGTCAGAGACGTGCACTTTAATTGACTTGCTGGTAGCGAGGGAAGGCTGACCTTTGTCTTTTGCCACCACGGTTATGGTGTATGAATCTGTGTTCTCTCTGTCCAACGGTCCGTCTGTCACAATAGTGTAATAGTTTTTAAAGGACGATTTCAGCTTAAAAGGAACATCCCCTAAAATTTCACAACTCATTTGTCCATTCTCATCAGAATCCCTGTCCGAGACGCTAAAAAGTGCGATCACGGTGCCCGGGGCGTCCTGCTCGCTCACAGATTCAGTCACAGTGCTGAAACCGATCTCTGGTGTGTTGTCGTTCACGTCCACGAGTTTGACAAGCACTTTGCAGTGCGCGGGCACCGCATTAGCTCCCAGATCTTTAGCTTGAACATAGATCTGGTGCGTGACGCTCTCTTCATAGTCCACCTCACCTGCTACCTCTATCCTACCCGTTCTGGCATCAATATTGAATAATTCCTTTATCCGCGGTGTGTTATGATTGCTGAAAGAATAAACGATCTCTCCGTTTTGCCCCTCATCAACATCGGTAGCATTGAGCTGAATCACTAGAGTGCCCACGGGTGAGTTTTCCCGCAGATTAACCGTGTACACGGACTGGTCAAACGTGGGCGCGTTGTCGTTAGAGTCCAGAACTTTAACGACCAAGAGAGCCGTCCCGGTCCGCTGCGGGATGCCCCCATCCACAGCCGTCAGTACATAGCGGTGCACTGCCTGCTGCTCTCTGTCCAGCGGTTTCTCCAGTACCAGCTCTGCAAACTTGTTCCCGTCACTCTGTGTCTGCACGTCAAGGTAAAAATAGTTGTTATTCGTTATGGCATATGTACTGAGCGCGTTTGTGCCAACGTCAGGGTCGAAGGCATTCTCCACGGGGAAACGGGTCCCGGGAATAGCGCTCTCCGAGATTTCCACAGAAATGTCTGTTTCAGGAAATCTGGGTGGATTGTCGTTGATATCCATCACCTCAATCTCCACGCGAAAGAGCTCCAATGGATTTTCCAGAAACACCTCCAGGTGCAATAGGCACTGGGTGGTCTGCTTACAAATTTGTTCTCGGTCAATTTTTTCCTTCACCACGAGCGCACCGTTCTCTAAGTTCACTTCCAGATAAGGTGTCCGTGAACTAGGCACAGTCTGAAAGTGGCGAGCGGAAAGTTTGGTAATGTCCAGCCCCAAATCCTCTGCAATATTCCCAACCACAGAGCCAGGTTCCTGCTCCTCTGGCACGGTGTAGCGTAGCTGAGAGGCAGCTCCATCCAGAGTGGAGAGCAGGAATATTAACCAAATCATCTCCTCTGCCTCTGTCCAAGTGCACTTCAAAACGGAAAAAAAAATAAATGTTATTCCCTCTTCTCACAAGAAACGAGCATTTCCCATTTTCTCTGTCCGTAAAAGGGCAGTGAAATAAACAGCAACAAGGCTGCTCGACTTTGAAATTCCTCTCCTCTGCCTCAGGTCAGTGGAACATTGTGTCGTTTCAGCTGTGAGAAGCACAGCCATTTGATCCGAGCTTCTCTGTTTTAATCAATTCAGCACCGGTCTGTGAGTTTTGGCGTCAGCGCAAACATTGCAGGCTGGAGCCAGGACGCATAGCCAACTCATAGCCTCTGCACAGAACAGACTGCCCCTTCTTCACAGAAAAAAAAGTCACAAAACAAAACAGGAAATTCCACACCAACAGAGAAAGAACGCAAAAAGTCCTATTTATGCACAACCGAAATCAGCAACAAATACAACTTCTAAAGAAAGCCTAGCGAATAACACGACTTTCTCCCTATCTTTCACTGTGAGGATGTAATCACTGCGCCTAAGCGCTCAAAGCGGATGATGTTCTCAGCTCGGCTTCTGTAAAGCAAGTGTGAGCAGCGGGGTTGGTTTTGCGCACAGCTCCTTTCCCCACCAGCCAATGATATTCTCAAACAGCGGGTGTAATGGCACCTGATTGGGGCTCCGCAACGCCAGCCAGAGAACACATCGGACGCTCATAACAAAACCAGTTAAGTGCCGCTGCGCTCCTCTCCTCCCCTCTCTCCTCCAGGCCCAGCCTCAGTTGTAGCAGGGAAATTAAATGTTTTACACATCCAGTGAATTAAGAAAGTTGAATAATAGTGGGTGCCAGCTGGCGTTGGCGGGGCTGTGTGTAGATAAAACTGAAGCTTCCGTTGAAATAGTGAATTTTTTAAAAGTTTTTTTTTTAACCTTATTCTTATTACGATCATGAGGATTCCTTTTTTGTTCCAATGTGACACCTATCTCACAACTCGTTAGATGATGAGCCATGACCCTCGTGTGGCTGTCCTTGACGCAATTATTTCAACAGTTTGCTATTAAAACGCGGCTCTGATAGCAAAGCATGAGTCAGACTGTACCAAGCATACTCACAGCCAAAGACCACCATGTAAAATGCCTGCGCAAGTAAAGACAGCTAGTGACGCAATACTCCAAAGCGCCGTGGTCACTCTCATCTCTCTCTCTCTCTCTCCGAAATGCACACATCTCGACAGGATATTGGGGAAAAAATAAAGCATTTTAAATAAAGTATACATATATTCAATGCAATTTCCTGACGAGCATCAGTATGATACAAGGTTCCATCAGAGCAGGATCACACATGACTTACTTTAATTCAGAGAAATGAAGCGTTGTACTTTAGCCCTGCCGTGTTACTAATAGCCTGAAGACTATTAGTTCTCCCATCTTCCCATTTTTATCATTAACCCCCTCACATGATGGCCTTAACTTTAACGTTGCGTCATGCGTTAATTTAATTCATAAAGCACATATTAAAAATGCAAATGGTGGAGTTTTGAGAGAGATACGAATAGTGGGGGTCTAACTACTTGCACACCATTTGGCGGATGATGACAAAAAGATGAAAAAGAGCGTAATTGAGGTTAATTAGCATAAGTCTCTAATTCCAAATGTAATAGATGGAGCGAAACAATATCGGTCGTAATGCAAAACGACGTGCCCATTGTGCAGTGGATTAAACAGCGAGTGATACGCGATTCTGCATCTCGCCATACAAGTCAGGAGAAACAAAGAGGAGACGTTAGATGAATTTCCACCCATGTCTGAGCTGGAGCTGTGTGACTGAATCGAGCTGACACTGGAGTCGAATCGCAGAGCGGTGCGCTCTGCATCTCTTCTCTCTCCAGCTCTCTCTCTGTCGCGCTCTCCGTCCCTGTCAGGGAGTTACAGACCAACGTCGCCCCCTTGCGTTAGCCCACTTTCTTTTAAAAAAATCCTGTTGATAAAGAGGAGCCAACAGAACCGTTAATGCTATCTTCTAATTAACAGAACATTCACCCAGTTCGGTGGAAGGAAAGCAACAAATTACATTGCTGAACTCTATTGAAATGTTCTCTTTTGTTGCTCATTCCACTTCAACGTTATATCATATTGTCTGTTTAAAAAGGGTTGCTGGCTTTTATTGATACAGCGGTGAACTAAATATTCTTTTTTTTTTTTACTCAAGTAACAGCAGCAGTATAATTGTAAGGAAAGCCTCTATATATAAACATAAAACAAGTCAATACTGGAAATAATGCTATAGAATTATTATTATGCTAATTTCATTTTAATTGTTGCAGGAGAGACAACTACAACCCCAGAGTTGCAGAAACAATGCTAGTTGGTTATGGCAGTTATGAATGTGTGGCATCGTTAATAGTTCTGTATAAAACCTTACCTTATTTTTTAATAATGACTTCCAGAGCGAAGGTGCAACCTATTTAGAACTGGATCAGATTAGAAGTATGAATTATAATAATAAGGTAACACTTAAGTAAAATGCCTCTTAGTTATTTTTAATTGCACTGCTTAAGTAAATGAGAATACTTGAATTCCAGAGCTCAGTAAAAAGACCCTCTATAAGCCGAACATTACCTTTTTAAACCAACCACTGGATCAGAAATCTTGTCAGAAGTATTTCTACAATCCTGTATAGCCTGAATCAAAATTTAATTGTAACTCTTTAAAAAAGGCTGAACTGTAGGACACATTCAGCCTGCACATTAAAGAAGGTGAGCCACCACAACCACACACCACTACCTTCACTACTTTTACACCTTACACCTTTTTTCCTAATGTGACATTCATAGTGTCTTCCATGTAAAACCAGTAAAGGAATAATACTTCCAAGAGTAAAGGTATTACAGTATCAGTAAAAAGCCATTTTAAATAAAAATTACTCACTGTTACTGAATTTATTGTGCACAAGCCTAATATAAGAAGTCATGTGTTCAGCCAGAATAAGGGAAAACATTTAAGTATCATAGGGCCACCATGATTTAAAGACCTTTAGTAGTTGTTGTGTTTAACACTTAATATCATCGTTAAACACCAAAGTGTCAGTAGAATGACATTATGGGTAAAAAAGAAAAACATTTATTTTCTTGGGAAATCAATATTACTTCATATTTGCCTGTTTAACACTAATTCATAGCCAGCAACTGATTAGCCCAGCTTTAAAAAAAAAAAAAAATTAGGAGGTTATTTTTTTTTCCTTCAAATGCATAGTTTTTTTTTCTTAGACATTTACAGCTAGCATGGAAACTTACAAAAGTTTAGTAATTAAGAAATGACTGAACACATGAACAAACAAACTAATAAGTACATACATTCAGGTTCAAATAAGCCTTGACAGTATATCAGCGTGTGTTAATATTGGACCTAACTTCTCATTCTAAATATTATGTTGTTACATATATATATATACTTTTTCCCTATTTTGAAAAGCCAAATGCAGTGAAGAAGATGAACAGGTTAAGTGAGTTTTTCAAGGACTGATCTATGGATTGTTTTACCTTTGAGAAATCCACAAATCTTCCTGTCTTCATACTAATCATGTGTTGTCTGTAGCTTACTATTCATATTCCTATTGATCGTCTCAAAGAGTTTCCTTTAAAGGAATAACTGCAATGCTATAAAGCCATATTAGCATAAGAAATATGCATTCACAATTTAAAGACTTTGGTTAACTTCCTTTGCCTCTATTTAATTCCTCACTTGACTCCTTGTGTCCATGCAAGAACAACAGCCACATTAATTCCTCTTTCACTCTTGGTGCATTTATAATTTAGTGGCTCCAAAATGACAAATGGGACATAATTTTTGACAAATGATATCATAACTAGCCATGATGTGAAAGGCTAACAGACTAAGGCTGGTCTTTAGGTAAAAGCTCAGCAGGCCATTAAAATTTCATAATATGAACAAAAAGGCAATTAAGATATCATTAAGGGGGTTAGCACCCAAAGGATATACCTCAAGCTTATTACAGTGCCCTTTGAAAGGCCTGTACCTATCCGCTGTTGCAGTCTGCATTTCAGAGACTGCAACAAAGATGAGTTGTAGCCCAGTGACAAACTGCTAAATGGGAAATATTGTCTCTTTCAATATGTCAACAAAAGCCTGTGTTTGAATTTAAGTGCATAATAGTGGCCGGAAAATTAGTTCAGACTAGGTTTAAAGGAACTCTTGGTGGTTAGTTTATAGAGGAAAAAGAAACTTGTTAATTTTTGACTCTGTTATCTCATCGGCTTATTGAAGCTCTGGGGTCATAAATGCTGAAGAAACTGTAATACAAATGAAAACAGGTCAATAAACAAACAAAATAAATGTGTAGAACAGAGCTGTTCCTTCTTAGTGTCACAATAATCAAGCTTGAGAAGAAATCTGATCAATACAAAGTAAATACAATTCACTCTTAATAACTACCCCACTCTTACTGAAGAAATTCTGTTCAGTTGTCTCACAGGGCTTTGATGTGAAATCCACAAACAGTTGCATATTAAAAACCACACTACATTCACCCTTTAACCCTAGATGAGTATGATCAGCGCAAACATTTATACCATTTGGGCTCCAGTAATTGCTTTAGCTTAGAAACTGCAGTGTGTTGTAAGCTGGATGAGACCATGTACAAAATGGATGGCTGTGCCCTCAGCCCAGAGTGACTGTGTGTGTGATCAGTGTCTGTCCCAGACAGCTGCAGGGTGACTCCCTGCCCTGATGGCCATTACTCAGTCTGATGGATGGAGGGATGGTGTAAAAAGTGGTGGACAGAAAAAGAGAGGGGTAATAGGAAAGTAGGAGGACTCAAAGGAAGCAGTGGACAGCACATTAGGGCAAAATGAACAAGATAGTGTGAGGGAACAGAGGAATGGGTGGAGGAACAGAGGCCACAAGAGGTTGAAATGTTAAAGTGAGATGAGAGGAGGTGAAGGAAGAAAAAAGGAGGTGAAGAGATGGTGATGTGGGATCTGGGATCTGGGCATGACAGCAGTGGATAGTGCTGATAAGAAATGGAAGAGGAGGCAGAAGAGGATGCTACTTTAGGTAATTGGTTTATTTTCATTGGGAGAATCCATTACCATTTCTGTAAATACATCAGTAACTGCCAGTGATAATTTCCAGCCCTTGCTTCTCAACATGATGTAAAAATTTTTAAAAAGAGAGAGAGAACATAAAGAAATCTGTTATCTTTTAAAAACACAAACTGTATACTACATAAACATAAAACAGAGCAAGTGTAGAATGCAGGATTAAAAGTAAAACAAATTAGTTACAAATTTTTTGAAAAATTTACATAATTAAAAAGACGAGTAGGCGAACAGGTTTTCTTTCTGTATTTCACAAGTAACTTCACACAGAAACATCAACAATTGCAGAGCACTCCAGCTAGCACTCTTTGATGCAAACCATGAAAAGCATACTTTGCTAGTGGCACTTTGGACTTGGTAAGCAATATGAGAGTGGCTCTACTCAAAAGCAGTGTTTGCATTTACATGTGGTATTCAGTCTCACTGACTACATTCTTGTCCTTTTACAATGCCAAATGGTACTGTACAACAAGTTGAAAGGTCTTAAAGTAGCAATAACTGGTTTGTATTTTGGCCATTTTTACACAACACAATAAGCTGTAAACAACCATCAACCACAGGACATTGCAGTAATGAATGTGGCAGCAAGCAGTTGCTTATGCAAAAATAATAAATGAGCACAAATGCATTTTTTTTCTTCTCAGCTGTTAAGTGCTTCATAATGTCCGAAACCAGGTGCTGTATTATGAATTCTTCTTTTAAAATTTATCCTACAATGAGGACACTTTAACCTGGCAAATACCAAATAATGTCACAACACATATAAACCCAACCTGAAGAAGCTCTGGTGCAGTTAGCTAGCTCGTTAGTATCTGCATCACTACCTGTCATGATAACTTATCTTTCTACGATAAAGAAAATGTTAAGGATAAGTATGCTTTGCTGCACACCACGTTTTGATCATTATGAGTACAGGTTGTGCATTTTATGTGGCCTTACGTGATAGTGTGAATCCAGTTATTGTCTCAAAAAAACCCTAAATGTAAGTACGAAAGCATGTGATTTGAAATGCATTATAAAAGTCGGATGATGATTATCTGTACATTTGTTGGTATGAGCAAAATCTTTGCACATAGTCATTTAGATAGTGGTGCTGACAAAAACACTGACTACTGCAGCTTCAAAATCACACAGAAGATTTAAATGAACCAAATATTCAAAACACATTTTTAGCTTTCTTTGCTACTCATTTGTGGCTTTAAATAGGCTAATCTTTCACAAATAAAGCAGCTGGTGTAATAGAAATGATAATGATGACGATTAACAAGTAACTGATGACACTGATAAGTGAACACCTTACGCATGTCATACTTGGTTTACACTAATGATGATGACAACAGGGATGATGGAGGAGGGAAGTGGTAAAGATCATCAATGCCATAAACAATAAATATGCAGTGATATTAGCATTGCCATTAACTGCGGAAAAATTACTATACAATCCCCCACCCCC